>CM041783.1:72200323-72219202 GCA_023374045.1 Limonium bicolor
TATCTTTTACCCATTACTTCCCATTGTTCCTACACTTAAGCCCACATGTTTTAATACTTCTTAGGCCCTTCAAATTGCCTTAGTTCATCCACCAAACTCCTTACTAAATCCATCAATCAACTTACACAACTTCCTCACTCCTCACTCTCTCCAACAAATGTAACAGTTTTGTTTTACTTTATGCTACAGGTTTCTAACCCAACTTCTACATTCAATACTTCCTCTACCAATGTCCCTCTTAGCATCCCAAACACATTTCCAAGCATTACACATCTATATCCAAGTCCAACACTCTTTTTACCAATTCTTACACCCTAATTCTTCTTAGTTCCACAATGCACTTTGATAGCTCTTTGCTACAGATTTTTTTACACTTCTTATTTCTCATACTACAACTACCACTTCGCCACTACTAAACGTACCTACTCAATCCAATATACACCTTGGTTCTCCCATTCACCAAGTCATTCTTGAATACGTAATTCCTACCAAAATTTCGCCATAACTCATCTACTTTTCTTACTTCTCCACACACATACTTTCTCATCACATTCGTTCCTATTCTAGCCACACCCTACAAGGGTCCTACCAGCAACCAATACATTTCCAATTCATCAATACTTCCTCAATCCCAATACTAATACACATATACAATACACTTGGCCCTAAGGCCTATAGTTCCCATACTAGTTCACAAATACCCAAAATTCCAATACCACAATACCAATACAATATTTGGGTTCTTTAAATTGGTTTACTAACCATTCCATTACCCCTAATGCATTACATTTACCATTAAAGAAAGAGCTCTTACCTTAAGCTCTTATTTCCTCTTTTCTTTTCCACTTCTTCTCTCTTTCTTGCCCAAATCGGCCATGGTGGGGAATGGAGTTGCCAAACTCCATTCCCATCACCCATGAACACAAACAATTGCAATTAATATACTAACCCTTAAATTAGTGCTAGATCATTGAAATGTTTAAAGCAAGTTTCTAGGGTTTACCTTTGGGGGTGTTAGAGGGGTTTTAGCCCTTGGTTCAAGAAGGTGAATCCACCACCATTGCAAGGTTGATATTATGCTCAAAAGAGAGAGAGAGAGAAAAATGGAGTGTTACAAATGGCAAAATCGGTTTGAAGGAAAATGGAGAGAACATGAGTTTTTCATGTAGATTTTTACCTTAATGAGAGAGAAACTCCAAGCTACCCATTGGTGCTATTTTCTTTGAATGGGGAAAACCCACAAAAATAAACTTCCTCATTTTTGGATTTTGAAAAGAGAGAAGTTGTAGAGGATGATGAGGGGATTACAAAAATCTAATTATTTTTACATTTGGAGTTCAAATGAAGGTGGAGCATGGAGGTAACGTGAGGTTGCCATTGTTGTTGTTGAAGCTCTCAAAATCGCCAGCCAAGGGGGGAAAGAGAGAGAATCGGCTGTAATGGAGGAAGAAGAAGAGAAAGGAGAAATGGAAGAGTGAGGTGAGAGAATCCCCCCCTCACTTTTGTACCTCTTTTACTTTTAGCTTTTTGATTTACTTATTTGCTAGTTGTGTGTGTGTGAGAGAGAGGGGTTAATTAACCCATTAAAATCGGCCCCCACATGTATACTAGCTGGAGCGTTTTTTCGTCTTTTACAGAAACGCTCGTTATTTTACCCGGTTTTATGTACTATTCACTAACCGGGCTCGTTTTCTTTTCTGGAATTTTCTTGTTCAATTACTTTTATGGTTATTAAGCTTCCATAAATGCTTAATATTATTATTTAATGATTTATAATTTTAACGGGTCTGTTTGACCACTTAAAGTCACGTTTTTCGGTTTTCCTCGAAAAACGTGCTCTAAAGCTCTATTAGTGTTTTAATTCATTATTTGGATCCGTTTTCTGCGGGAGTTGTTCCCATGTATTATTTTGGTCTTAATAACCTTTATAATCCTTATAATACGCTAACCGAGGTTTCATACCTCCTATGGTTATTTAACGCTTACTTAGCGTTTTTCGCTTTTTAAGCGTTTTCTTTATTTTCTTTTGGATTTATTTTTCCTCACCAATATTTATTAATCATTATTAGGCTCTTAAATACCTATTAGGATAATTTAATCGCCATATTTAAGGTCAGGGTATTTCACCAAGATTAAATGGAAGATCATAAAAGAAGAAAGAGTTAGGTAAGATCTCTATTAGTGATAGCTCTTTGGGAGCTATCAACAATAGCAGAGGCTTCTTTTGGAAATTGAGTTACTTTCTTTCCGGGAGGAAATATGGTGGAAGCAACGATCCATAGATAAGTGGATTAAGGAAGGAGATAAGAATACGGGTTACTTCCATGCTAGGGCTTCCTCTATTAAAAGATTCAAAGAGATCTTTGGTCTCCTGAACTCTGGGAACACTATGCAGTATACTTGGCAGAGTATAAAGTCATTGCTAAGAGTATTTCCAAAACCTCTTTTCTTCTTCCCAACCCCGGGTGGATAGGGACCTTTTGGGAGCGGTGGAGGGTCGACTAAATGGAAACTTTATTTCTGAGCTGAGCAGACCTTATACTAGAGAGGAAATCATTTTCGCTGTGAAACAATTAGGAGCCAACAAAGCTCCTGGCCGGATGGCTTTAATGGTAAATTCTTTACCACCTTTTGGCATATTGGGAACCAAGTTATTGATGCAGTCATGCCTTTTTTTAGAGGCCAGCCTCTCCCTGATTCATTGAATGAGTACTTTATCACTCTTATCCCAAAGATGGCGGGGGCGACGGAGATTGATAAATTTAGACCGACTGCACTCTGTAATTTTGCGTATAAGATTGCTTCCAAGACCCTGGCTAATAGGGTTCAACATATTCTTCCGCATCTCATCTCCCATAATCAATCAGGGTTTGTGAAAGGAAGGCTTATTACCGACAATATCATTCTAGCAGGCGAGCTCCAACATTATTTAGAGAAGAACCAAGCTGTTAAAAATGGCTTCTTTGCCCTCAAGTTGGACTTCAGCAAGGCCTATGACAGATTAGAGTGGAGCTTCCTCCAAGATGTTCTCCTTTCCATGGGTTTCCCTTCTCATTGGACTTCTCCAGTTATGAATTGTGTCCACTCAGTCAGATATGCTATCCTCATAAACGACAAGCCTGACAACTCTTTCGTCCAGTCTAGAGGCATTAGACAAGGTGACCCTCTTTCCCCTTTCCTCTTCATATTGGCTCAGGAAGCTTTGTCTAGTTTCCTTAATAAGTCTGATATTAACGGAGATTTCCATGGTATCAAGCTCTCCCCCCTCTGTCTGTCTATATCTCACCTAGCCTTCGCTGATGACCTTCTCCTTTTTGGTAAAGCCAATCCCACTAATATTTCCCGCCTGAACCATATTCTCACAAAATTCCTGCTAGCCTCTGGCCATAAAATCACATCTCAAATCTGCATTGGTGTTCAGTAAAAGATATCCCTCCCATTAAAGACAATCTCTCTAGCCTTCTGAATGTCCAAGAGGTGCCTTGTTTCTCCAAATACCTGGGCCTTCCCCTCAAGATAGGTAGGAGAAAACATGATCTCTTTACCTATCTTATCGAATCAGTTCACAAAAGGGTTTCTAGTTGGACTAAACCTATGGCACAAGCAGCTAGATCCATCATGGTGTCTAGTGTTCTCCAGTCAATACCCAACTACACCATGTCCCTATTTGCTCTTCCTAAGGGTATTATTGTGAAACTCAATTCAGCTTTCTCCTCCTTCTGGTGGAGTGGGAAAGTCGATAAAAGAGCTCTCCACTGGACCAAATGGTCTAAGGTTTGTGATCCTCCAGACCAAGGAGGCCTTGGTTTCAGAGAAGTGGAAATTTTCAATAAAGCTCTTTTGGTTAAACAGCTGTGGAGATTACTTTCTTGCCCGGGGTCTTTAGTAGCTCAAGTTATGAAACAGCTCTATTACCCTGACAACAATATTTGTGAGTGCTTCCCTTCAAATAAAGGTAGCCCCATATGGAAGTCCATCTCTTCGGTCTTGGATTTGCTCAGAGAGGGAGCTCGCCCCCTACCTTCGATGGGGGATGAGACTCAGTCTCCTAATTCTCATGACTTGGATAGTTCTAATCAGTGGATCTGGGTCTTTTCCAAAGATAACAAGTTCTCCATCAAATCAGCCTATCTCTTTCTGGTAAAAGGAACAGGGGTGGAAAGCTCCTCCAATCCTCCCCTCTCCATCAGTAGGATTGGGAAGAAGCTAACCAGTTCCATTTGCTGCCCTAGAGTTAAACTTAATCTCTGGAAGTTCTTGGGGAATATTATCCCTTGTTAGGATAACCTGGCTAAACGGATTGGGGGTGATTCCAAGTGTTTCTTCTGTGGGGACAAGGATAATTTGGCGCATTGCTTCTTCTATTGTTGTGCTGTTAGAGATATATGGAGGGACTTGGTGGATGTGAATGATATTCATAATAATGTGGATGGTATGCTTGACTGGTTTTTTTGGATGTTTGAGGTGTGGAGTGCGAAGAAGCTATCTCTTATAGCTAACAAGCTTTGGGTCATATACGCTTCGAGGAACAAAGTCAAGCATAATCCAGAGCTTTCTTGGTGGAAAGAAGTCGAGGTACACAACTCCTTTACTGAAGCTTATCTTTCGGTGATGAATGTCTCCTCTCATCTCTTTTCTCCTAGGATTTGGCATCCTCCTCCGTCGGGCTACCATAGCATTTGTACGGGTATGCTTGTTAGTCGTCATGGTGACCGGATCATAGCCGGTATCATCCGTGATGATCATGGTTTGCCAATTGTAGTTTTCAATCGAAGAATTTCCAGCACCAGTAATGGGCAGTATGCTGATATCAAAGCAAAAAGAATTGCCATGGAGCTTGCTTTCTCGGTGGGTAGCCATAGTATTTGCTTTGATTCAGTTAATAAATATTTCGAGGATATCCTCAATTTGGGAAACATCAGAAGACCCAATGTCAGTTGGGATGATATCTTGAGGGTGAGAGGATTACTTTCTAATTTTGCTAGTATTATTAAAAGTGATGATCTTTTGTATGATACTTATCTGACAAGGATTATTTGTAATTTGGGGAATCCTCTTTTGGAGAGTAATCGGGTGTGGTTGGGGGAGCATGTTCCCCCTAGTATTAGTATGGCTTGTAAGCTAGATTTGGAGCTAGCATGACATGAGGGTCTTTCCCCTCGTGCTTGCTATGTGTTTAATATATGGTCACAATGTTCTTAAAAAAAATTAGTCTTCTACCCAATTAAAAACCCGAACGGCGAGGGTACAAGATGGCGATTCTTTTTTTTTTTTTTGCAAATCCACTCCTCTAACTATATATTGAGAACCGTGACAATTTTTTGGAAAATTTATCGAATATCACTAAAAAGTTTGTTAATTCACGGAAGATCACAGCTTTTAAAAAAGTTTTCCGGAGACCACAAACAAATAATTTTAATTCACCAGATACCACAAATTAATAACCCAAAACTTTTTAAGATGAGAATACTCCTACTTGTTAATAAACATAGTTCACGGTATACCACATAAATATTTTAATTCACAAGTAGTGGTATTCTCGTCTTAAAAAGTTTTGGGTTAATAATTTGTGGTATTTGGTGAATTAAAATTATTTTTTGTGGTATCCGGAAAACTTTTTTAAAAACTGTAGTCTTTTGTGAATTAACAAATTGAATTGGTATCATACATATGAATAAATGGATATAGTGCGCTAATAAAGTGGACAATTGAGTATTTAAATAAACAACTGAATTGGTGGCAAAATAAGTTATGATACTGTCACAAAGGATGAAAGTGTTAAGAGAATGAATTAGAACGAAGGCAAAAAAATAAAGATAAAAATGTATATATATAGTTAACCAACAAACTAATCCGTCATCTTCTTCATTTAATTTTAATGTTACAAATATATATATATATGCAAGTTTCCTCGATTGAAAACCACAAATGAAACGAACCTTGGTTATGTATAATTATCTAATACACATGTAAATTGCACTAACTAAATATATATATATATATATTATATATGTATGTATGTTGTATGTATGTGGCTATATTACGTTAAGTATATGTTATACTTATATACATATATTTATATTGTAACACCCCTCTCCTTAAAACACTAATAATCTCTCACGTTAGCAATAAATAAAACGTCTTACAGCGGAAGAAATAATAACAACAACAATACTCACTCGGGTGTCACCGGCCATTACTCCGCCATGCGAGTAGACAAGCCAAACTATATCCAACAACCAACAAAACAACTGCTAACCGCTGTGATAACGAGATAAATCCTATACATCATACTAAGTCCATAAACCATAACGTCGACAAGTGAGCGTCTACCCAATCCCAAAATACATAACCGTACCATAATACAATTCCCAGTCTGACATCATTATACAATGAACTACATGTGTTGTAATTAAAATAAACTCTAACTACCCTGTTCCCCCGCACTTCGGCTTCGGCGATAATCAACAACCTGCACAATGAGTGTAGTCTCAGCGATAAACGTTGAGTATGCCGGGCCGGACCCTGTTGGTCACTTAGTCATTTTAACCATCTTATTATTAGATTGGTTTCATGCTTTACCATTTTACAGTTATAATCAATATTGTAATATACATGCATAAATATACATAATCATCCATCCAAACATTCATAAACACTTAACCATCCATCCAATTCAAACATCATAAAATATCACAAACAACCATTGTATATCGAACATATCGAATAATAGTACTGAAATAACGCCGTAGCGAACACCATCCTTTTTAATTTAATTTGGCCTTCAAGGCCCCATCCAAACCATGTTAATTAAATACCAGTTGGGTGTCATGTTAGGACAACCCGATAACCTCACCATGGACAGTAGTCCTCCCGTACACACAAGGTGCTCATTTGCCAGAGGTCCGGAGGCCCCTTGACTATTCTCTTTACCTCGTAAGGCGTCCATATAAAGGTCGTAGCCACCTGACCCACGATCCAAATAGGGCTCGTTGGGTATAAACCTGGAGCGGAACCCGATCGGGAACCCTCAGTGATCACAAATGCGCAACCAGGTAGTTCGTAAACTACACTGGATTCCTCACCTCAACTCACACCATCTCTCTCTCATAATGTTTTAAGATATGCTCTTAGTCTTATGGAGAATACAATTTATTAATTAGCTGCCCAATGGATCTCACGCATACCTAGAAGTAATCTAGGTTATATTCATGTTCGAGATCCATGATCTAGAGACCGACAATGTCGTGGCTCGTTCCTAAGTGTTTTACTTAGGTTACCATATACTTAATATTAATACTAAGTGTATTATATCAAGTAACCGTCATGTTATCACTTTAAACGCATATGTATGTTTATATAAGTTGATCTATAGTCGACGTAGTGTTAGTCCCGTAGGACGCTCGTGCATAAATAAATAATGCAGTACACATAATCACATACACGTATCCAAAACACATAACACACAAGTGATATCAACCAAATCCGAGCCCAAGGAATTCCTTAGGACAACCCGGATCAACCCCTTTACATACCGTACACCTTAAACCAAGGATGCGCAGTGTAGACCACTAGCTCGTCAAGCGCCTTCGTCTGAAGTATGATTTAAATGGTAATAAACTATAAGTCAGTCTCCATGACTAACTAAATCCGGTATTTCCGAATAACAAGTAACCCCGATAGTTCATCCCCGGATTTCTACAGTTAATTGTTACGGGTTTTCTCTAAAACGGTCGGCTTGTTACTAAAACTCGTATGTCGAAATGTTTCGACTGTTAAGTTTAATTTGTTATATTTCTTTAATCTTATCCATCATTTAATTTAGGTATATAACCTATAGTTGCATGTATGCATGCATTACTTATTATATTGTATTATATAATCCATTATCTTTAGTAAACTATATTTCCATTCAAAAACTTATATATATAGTTTATAAACTATTTCCATGTATAATCACCACCATTATATTATATAGTTTCCAACCATAATATATATCCATCCTTATATACATTATTCTCGTATATGTATATATTTACCATATAGGTAAGTTCCATGAGTTTAAAACTCTTATATTATATGTTACATTTTTATCATCTTATATTAGATGATTATTCTCATTACTTGTATTATATTATACAACTTATATTAAGATTATTATCCTAATATTATGTAACATTTTATGTTGTATAATTACAACTCCTAAGGTTTAATCAATAAATACCTTAGTTTATAAATCTTATTTATTTATAGTTTGTCACATTATTTAATGTGAATATCCTTACTTATATTAATTCCATTAAAACCATTAACACCATATAATTGTTATAACATTTATAACATTGTAGACCTTAGTCAAAAATTCATTTTCCATCCTTAATAATTCGGTACGGCCCTTTACTTTATTTTAAATTTCATTTTGACCACATAACATTATGTAATGTTATACCATATACTAATATCATATAATATGATATTTTATTTCCTTTAAACTTATAACATATAGTTTTTATACAAAACTATTTATATTGCCGCATAGGCATATACATTTATACCTTATTCTTTTCCATATCAATAGTTACCTTTATTTACAAAATCACCCCATAATTTATACCATGTTATATATACCATATAATATAACATTTTTAACTTATAAAAGAGTATAACCTATGGTTATATTTTTGTAATATTTCCGAACAGACCATAGCTGTTCTATATTAGTTTCCAACCCCTTCAACTTTCCAAATTTATAATTTGACCCCTTATATAATGTTATGTAATATATATCATATATTATAACATTTTAAACCTTAATATTAATATAACCTATGGTTATATGATATTATAATTTGCGAACAGACCCTTATGGGTTCTATATTATTTTTCAACCCTTCCACTTTTTATAATTGCCATTTGGCCCAATTTATAACATATAGTTTTATAATATCATTAAAACTATATATTATACATATATCTTATTAAATACTCTTATACTATTCTAAAAATCACCAAATTTCACCTAAGGGTTATAATTACCCTTACTAACCATATACTTTCGGTATTTTACATTTCCACCCCATCTACTATTCAAAAGTGTCACAATGACATAATAACTATATATTATACATTATAGTTTATTTTAATTCAAAAATCAACCAAATAAATTCCTAAAAATTCCTAATAGCCCATGGGTGTTTATAATACCATTTTACACCCTTTATTTTCGGTAATAACATATTTATCACATATGTTATAAAATTGTTACAATTAAATACTTATCTTATTATAAAACCTTAAATAAGTTATTTAACTTATCTAATTTGGTCAAAACCTACCATATGGTCAAGGTTGACCTCCTTAATATTACCTTGACCATTAATCTCCATATATTACGGTTTGTACCCTTATTTTTCAGAAATTACCATTTAACCCCAAAACTTTATAAAATCTTATAATTTTTATTTAAACTCATTTAAACCTCTAATTTTCGGCTTTATTAATATATAGCCCCCAAATTTAATTTAATTACACTTTATACCCTAATTCCTTGCGGTAATATATATTTGCTACTTAAACTTAATTAAAACCTTATAAATACATAAATAAAATGGCCTAAAGTACATGGCCTTATTACAAACATTAGCTTATAAAATAAATTACACATAAATGCTCAAAAATGCCTTAAACTCTCGGCCTTACCACATATCTTTTCCATATTTACCAATTTTCCACATAATGTCTTAAATTTGACAATTATGTTAATTAATTACTTATATAAATTTACTAAACCATTCCTTAATCACCTAAGGTCAAAATAAGACCTTAATAACCATATTCACTCACGTCATATATACACATATGTATAAACACATATTAATATACCAAGTGTAGGTTAAGTTATTTGTACCTTATTTTGCCAAGTTTAGGCCTTGTTTGGCCACGGATGCTTAGGAACAATTTTTCCACAGCTTAGTTTACATGTTTTCAAACAGCAATTAAAGCATGATTAGTCTCCAAACAAGAGCTAACCTTAAGAAGTGTTTAATGTATATTTTCAAGGTAAAATTTACCTTAGAATAACAAGGTAACCAAGGGTAGTCTTCGGCCTATTTTTATAGAAGATAAAGAGTATCAAAAGAGCTACTAAACCAAGCTTTAAAACTGGTATAAATCAGATTAGAAGATGGCTAATTTTCACCTTGACTAAAATGCCAAAAATGGTGTTTTTGGCATGGAATTGGCTATCCTTTGAAGCTCTTGATATACCAACTGAATAAGTATGTTAAGAAGAAGATAATAAGCCTAAGAGAATAGGTTGTACAACCGGTAATGAAAGGAAACAAGATATAAGTGCTTAAAGCACATTTTTATACCTTAAGAACAAGATTAGAATTCTCCACCTCCTTCCCTTGTTACAGCCGAGAATTGCCCTCCTTTTAACCTCCAAAACAAGCTAGAAACATGGATGGAAATGGTTGATGCTTAGCTCCATGGAAAGAGGAAAGAAATGTGAAGAGAATGAACATAAAATGGCTTAATAAGCTTACCTATGTCAATTGGTGTTCTCTTCTGAATATGGAGTGTTCTTACGGTTTTGGAGATGCAAAAGAGAGGATGAAGAAGCTTGGTGTCGGCTGGGAAGAAGATAAATGAGGTAAGGAAGCTAGTTTTGCCTTTTAAGTTAATTAATGTTACTTTATGAAATAGTAAATGATGATTCATTAGATTGGCTAGATATTTATGTTGGTTAATGGGTGGGTATGACAGCTAATATAAGGCGGCAATGGGTGGTCAAGTCAATGGATGACATTTAACCATGGTTAAAACTAAGTAATTAAATGTTATTGTGGGTACTATTCATCCAAAATCACCCATTTTGATTTTATTTTTAAACTTTGATTTAGACTTTATAATATAGTCTATCATGTCACATAAATGATATAAAGAATGTAATCTAGTCTTTAAAGTGACAAAAAGTCATTATCTTAGAGCTCATACACAAAAACGTGCTTTATTTTTAAACTTTGATTTAGACTTTATAATATAGTCTATCCAGAGAAGTAGTAAAGTGACAAAAAGTCATTATCTTAGAGCTCATACATAAAAAGTCATTATCTTTGTTGTGTTCCTTACATGATAATTGATCATAGGATTCCAATTTTATATCAAATAGAGGTCATAAGACCTTTAAGGTTTCTTAGAGCACATTTTTGCCCTACTTGACCTTGAAGCATGTAAATGCTTGTTCTTTGTGTTGGAGTGTTGTCCAATGATTGTAGTATGTTTAGTTATGTGTTAATATGTCGAGGACAAAATTTTAGGTCCTAAGAAGTTTTGGGTATGTATTTACCCTAAACAGTCAAAGGGTGCAATATCTTGCTTTGTGTTGACCATCGTTGTTCTCAATTGTCTTTTAAGGCATGTTTAGGCCTTAATTAATGTGATTAGATGTTTAATCCATGTTTTATTAGTTTGGGGTATTTCAATAGTGTGATACCCAGTGTAGGGGTCACCTCCCACATAACCATGCCTTATAGGTGTGGGGATACTCTCCCCTTGTGAGACGCGTTTTGGGATGGTACCCAGGAACAAATCCGTGCGGGCTGCGGTCCAAAGCGGACAATATCTCACATGTGGGTTAAGACTGGGGATGTTACAGTTGGTATCAGAGCCATGCCCAGGTCGGTGTACCAGCGGGGACGCTGGGCTCCCAAGGGGGGTAGAGTGTGATACCCAGTGTAGGGGTCACCTCCCACATCGATCGGGAGAGAGCACGAATCATGCCTTATAGGTGTGGGGATACTCTCCCCTTGTGAGACGCGTTTTGGGATGGTACCCAGGAACAAATCCGTGTGGGCTGCGGTCCAAAGCGGACAATATCTCACATGTGGGTTAAGACTGGGGATGTTACATATACAGTTGGTAAACAAAATTTTAAAATGCTATAAAAGGAGAAATGTTATATACGAGAATAAGCAAGAAGTTAACTCACAAGGAGTTAGCAAAGTTACTATGTCATTAAGATGAATGATAACATACAACATACAAAATATAAGTATATGTATATATATAAGGATTTTATATATTAAAAGGATAATACAATAAAAACGCACAATTATATATAAGCTCATATGTATATAATACATGAACAAAGGAGATTAATGCTATATAGAGATAAGAATTAAATAACATACAATAATGGGTAAGAATATTGTATATGTATCCATATATATATATATATATATATATATATATATACACACATATATATATAGTATATATAAGATGGTATGTTAAACTAAGAGAAAGCCTTACAAAGAAGGATACTTAGTATATAAGATTATAATACTTGAATACTAAGACTGCGTGGTTTAAGGTACTTAAAATAATACCTTAAGTGTTAACATGATTATGGAATAGAAGAGTTGACAATGATAATCTTGTAACTCTCATGAAATAACGGAAATTAAATATCTAGATGTTTCACAAATACGATTAAACCTTATATATAAAAGTGATAAATAATTAACGCTCTCGGTTAATCGAATTATAGGATTGTGATAGCGGGACGTCGGCCGTGATTAAGCGATTGCCACTACGGTGAACGGTATGAATTCTTGCAGCTTGTTTGCTACCGAGTTACATCGGCTTGTGTGCTATTTGTTGTATGTGATAATGACCAAGATAATTTCATGTAAAATGTTGTATGTTTGTTTTATTGTTCATGTTTGACTGAAAATTACATGTTGTGAAATGCTACCTATACCTTAGAGTAAAGATTAATTTACACATACGATATATGCGACAACAAGAGGAATACGAGTTTACGTATTTACGTAATGAGAACTTGTACACAAGTTTCTCATTGACTTCCTTTTTAATAAATCGTCAACATCCGAAATGTTATGTTCAAACTTATCACCCTAGAAGTAGGATATTTGTCCCATTAAGACTTCTAACACGATCGAGGTAACGGGAAGTGAGAAGCCCAGAAGTTCTGGCCATGCATGCTGAGTTTGGGAGGTCGTATCTGCATCAGATCGACTTCCAATTATAAATGTACGTCATGACGGTGGTTATGGGGGAAGTTTTATACTTGCCCACTGGGTTCTAATATACCCAAATTAAATGTACGTCTTTCATGGACGGTGGTTGCGGGGACGTTGTATACTAGCCCGCTGGGTTCATATATACCCGACTTAAATGTACGTCACTTTTGACGGTGGTTAGTTGTATTTGAGAACTTATTTCTCATCTCTCTGGTTCATTTATATACCCGATTTAAATGTACGTCACTTTTGACGGTGGCTAGTTGTATTTGAGAACTTATTTCTCATCTCTCTGGTTCATATATATCTGATTAAATATACGTCATTCACGACGGTGGTTAAGAGAGTTTATACTCGTCTACGGGTTTAAAGATACCCGGTTACTTATACATTACGAGAATCTTAATCTCGTCTAAAGGGTTTATTATGCCCATATACTTGTGGTCAGGAGATAGTTACACTACACTCCGTGGGTCCGGTTTCCGGTTTCCCTTCAAATTCACGAGAGTCCCATTCTCGTCTAAAGGGTTTAATCATACCCGACTTAGTACACACCTTAATGGAAGTGTCTATCAAGATATTGATACCCTTCTAACTCGATCAAATTATACCGAGTTAAATGATATAATAATTAAGAGAGTTATGATCCCATTGTGTGGATTATCCTCAAATGATTAAGTGAAGCCTATTACGATAATAGAACAGAACACTGACTCGACTCATGGTGTCTTGTTTTTGTATGGGGTATTACCTTCTTTGATTGCATTGATTGTGATGTGTATGCTGTTGTGTTTACTATTATTTTATATTGATGTAAAATGAACTGCATGTTAACGACCAAATTAGTCGTGTGTGGCCCGATAGCTTGTGGGCTGCACGTTTTCATACCAATGTAGTTTGCTGAGCCCGTTTGGGCACCCCCATTTCAGGTATCAGATGCTGAGGAGACCCGACCGAGAGTAGGCGAGGTAGATTTAGGGTACAGGGTAAATGTTTGCTTTTGATTATACCTTAGATAAGTTGTACCAGTTTTTGGAGATGATACAACTATTTAACTTGTATATGTTGCAGTACTTTAGAAACTCGGTATGTAATCCTTATGGATCAGTATTAATTGTGGAAGTTAATCGGTAGCGTATTCAGTTAGTCAGACCGTTACATGGAGTTGGTAAGACCTAGTTAGTCACGTGAGTGACTAACGACGGTAACACCCGGGAGTTCTTTATTGTTTTCCACTGTAATTTCTATTATGTTGGGCGTCGTTAATTACTGTTAAATGTGAATTAGTGGTTGGGGTGTTACATTGACTAATGTGAATGAGACCTTACTTGGGATAGAGATTTTCTAGGCCTAAAGAACAAGGAACATAACCTAACAAACTTGATGTGTTATCTTTGTTGTTGGTATTTCCATGTTTGAATACCTTTCTTGTCAATGCGAGCATGTTGTGAGTTTTCAGCATTTCATGTTATGATTTAAATAAAATCAATCGTATGTTCAGACGATAATTAGTTGAGTGTGGCCCGGTAGTAGCGGGTTGCACGACTACCATACCAGCAAAGGTGTTGAGCCCCTTTGGGGCCACCCATTACTTTTCAGGTACACTGGAGCTGACCATCATTCGAGAGTAGGAAGGGGACTGCTGTTAGCATGGGTAGTTATTTAATTACATTTGTAATTGTTTGTATAGTAAGACCGAAACTGTTATCAGCAAGTAGATTGTAATAGACTCGGTATAGATTTGATTGTAAGTGTATATGACTCGGTTTAGAAATGGAATGAGACTATATTGTATAAGTACTCGGGAATTCTGGTCCATCAGACCATTACTGTTGGAGTTTAGGCCTTGTTAGTCATGTGGGTGGCTAACGACATTGTATCACCCACCGTTGTAATTGAATTTTCCGCTGTGAATGTAATGATGTGTGAGGTGATTAGACTTTAATGATGAGATTAGTGGTAGGGGTTTACACTTTATCATGGGTTAAAATTTCAAAGCATTCCGGGCTGATTTGAGCCATTTTCGGGGGAGAGAGAAAGCCTATAGGAGGTCTTAGGAGCCCCGAGAATCACAAAAATGCCTTTGAAGGTGACTAGCTGTCCTTGAAAACCCGGGATGTGCCGATCAAATCGGGATTCCTCATCATTTGTCCAAAGTGTCTCTCACAACACTAAATCCTTAGAAACCTTATTCTGGCGGGGTCAAAATTTTGGGTATAACAATTAGTACAAGGTAGGAATTATTTTATGTTACTAGGTGTACTTGCTAGTTTACTTTTACTATTTTTCTTTTCAAGTTTCCCGCTCTTTTCTCTATAGCATGTGGCCAGCTGGCTATTATTATGAGGGAGATTTTAACTTTTCAAGACCTAATGTTGTAACATTAATGATGTATATAATAGACTTGTTGTTATGTGTAGGTGGTATCATATATTATTTCTTGTTTTAATGTGTGTATATAAGTGGTTGTTGTATTGATAATTTGGTTTGACTATATAAAATATTTCATACAATTATATCACTTTATTTGTAACATTAGCACATGTATTAAGGTGTTACATGTTGTAATAGTTTTAGGAGTTAATTTCTCCTTAATAATATTCTCTCTTTAATTAGAGATTTTATGTATAGCTTGGTGTCCATTTTGGACTATACATTTATATAATAATATTTATAATGAGTATTGCTTATTAGATATAATTATTAATTATTCCTTTTTATTTAGATTAATTCCTTATTAATCAAGGTAATAAATGTTTGAGGTATTTCAAGCAGTCTCCAAGGCAATATATAGTACAAACGATTTGATTTGTTTATGAAAGGGCGAGGTACACAAGAAGTAAATATGACCATTGTGTATATTTGCAAAAGATGCATGATGAGTCTTACATCTACCTACTCTTGTACGTTGATGACATGCTGTAACACCCCTACCGGTAATCTCACACTTATCTCCTAACCCGTCTCAATTACCAACAGCAATGCAGCAGAATTCAAACTACAACCAGGGGTGATACAATGCCGTTAGTCACCCTCGTGACAAACAAGGCCAATCCAAACTCAAATACACCAACCAAATTACAAAATCGGTCTGATGATCATTATACCGAGTATACTACACCAATGTTACATTCCAATTCCTTATTCAAATCTCATCTCAAATACAAACCTCAAACCAAGTTATACAAATACAATATCCATTCATTACTATACCGAGTCTACTACAAGTCCAGCTTATCAATAGCATATTGTACTTACAATCCCACAATACATAAATACAATTTCTTAAACAACTACCCATATCAATATCAACCCCGTCCTTCTCTCGAACGGTTGACGGCTTCGTTGTACCAGGAAAATAAAAACGATGCCCCTAGGGGATCAGCAAAATTGCTGCATATGAAATTCGCATACCCCGCGTACTAGCGAGGGTACGCCGACTATTTGGTCGAGAGCATGTGGTTCATTTTAGTTCAAACAGCGTGCAAGACAACAATACATTATATATGTATGTCAACACAATCAAAGTTCAATGAAGAACACAAACACTAACACACTCATCGAGGGGTTAGTTTAATATGTTCTTTACTTAGGCTTGAGGGTTTCTACCTCACTATGCCTTACTCAATTACTCATTGTCTTACCCACTCTCTTGGGTTCTCTTACTCACAATCTCAACAAGTTATACAATACTCAATTCAATTCTCCACTCATACTCAAGTTCTCAAGTCTCTCAAGTCACAACTCAATTCTCAATACTCACATACTCGAATCGATACTCCAATACTCAAGTTCTCAAATCAATACTCAATACTCAAAGGCATCTTTTAAGTCTTAGCCACGACCTCCGGGCAGGGTCATACACAAGACCCCCACCGGGCTTACAAATACAAAGGAGCTATGCATTTAGCTCCTCAAGTTCGCAAATGTCCAGTTCTCTACCGGACTACTCAAATTCCCAAAACTTCTCTCTCGGAGTCATTTCAATCTCATCGTTAGCCTAGAGGTATCTCTCTCGATACCATCTATTGGCTTAGGGAATTCTCAATGTCTAGTATTCTAAGGTTTAGGGTTGTACCCAACTTATCGAATACTCTCATGTTCGGGACATTGCTCATTTTAGTCGGTTCCTCTCTTTGGGGTTCGACTATTTTTCTAAGGGGTTTGGTGATCCCTTATCTTACTTTATTTCTCTCAAGGTTCAAGTTTGAACACTTATCAATCCTCTAATAGAGGTTACTTAGTACTTCCACCATTACTTGTTTTGTGGCTTAAGTCAATTCGGTTCTCTCACCGTTATCTGGAGTTTACTAATCCCGTACAATTCTCTCACATTCTAGTGAGTTCATAGGTTTGTGTTATCGTATATTGGTTTGATAGTTTTGTTGTGTTTCCATATTTTTATTAGTTCACACTTGACTCTTTCTATGAGTCACTACTCAAACAAGACTCAACTATGAGTCGCACTACTGTGCTCATTCACACTCAAACAATTCATATACACACACATTTCATGAATTATACAAACTTTAATTTCAAGATACAATTAAACAACAAACAATACAATACAAGTACTACAAGGTGCAAACAATCGGATTCGTGCTTTTATCTTGTTAAGTGATCACACAATCAAACAAGCACACAAATAAGAGTAACCAAGTTAGGATACAGAGCATGAGAAAATCATATCTTTCACCGGGGTTAACTTTACCGGGTGTTCTCACGTTCCTCGGTTCACACTTGGTCCACTGATAATATTTCAAACATCTCCATTAATTTAAGGTACTACGGTGTGTAAACTAGTACTCCCGTAATTAACCCCGTTATCCCGTTATTTCGGTTTAACTT
Source organism: Limonium bicolor (assembly GCA_023374045.1). Lineage (NCBI taxonomy): Eukaryota > Viridiplantae > Streptophyta > Magnoliopsida > Caryophyllales > Plumbaginaceae > Limonium > Limonium bicolor. Next base: position 72,218,221 of record CM041783.1, read on the forward strand.
AGTGTACTTAGTTCCTCAACTTACTCGCTCACCTTCCAACCTTTGTTTATACTTCTTAGGACCTTTACAAATCACCAAACAACTCCTAAACATCATCTAAAACCAATACCATTCAAACCCTCATCTTGTAAACCCTTTAAAAATACTCACAGCAACATTCTGGGGGTGGTCCGGGACTTGGTCCTTACCCTAAGTCCCGGACCAATGCAAGGCACTAACTCTCGGCTGAAAAAATGACATGGTCCGGGACCTTGTACCTAGAGCAAGTCCCGGACCAGCTGCTTGTAGCAATTCTGCTACATGTGTAATTTTTCAACCCCAATTCAACCCTTAATCCACACTTAATCTTTCCCTAAACTTTCCACAAGTTTTCTACACATTTAAACACCTCAAAGCATGCTCTGAACCACTTCAAAACCTTGGTCAAATCCTTACTCCAATTTTTGTTCAAATTCACAAATATCAATCCTCCCATTTTTGCATTTTGCACACTTGTGCATTTCTACTTCCTTTGATAGTTCCTACCTCTTACCAACCTTGCCAAATCACCTAATGACCATTCCCAATCCTTCATACACATTTGCACTTCTAAAACCCAAGTTCTCTCCTTGTTTCACAAGTCATAAACACTAACTCTTTCCTAGTTATTCCAAAGCACTATAACACCCTTTTTGCTACAAATTTTTGGTCTCTCTCCTATCAATTCTCCATTTACCATTCCAAGGTAATTAATCAACTCTACTCAACCCCCATTCACACCTAGATTCTCCAATTCCCTAAGTCATCTCAAAACACTTATTTTCTCCCGAAATTTCATTATAACTTCCCCACAAATCTAACATATCCCAAACCATCAACTCTCATCAATTTGTCACTTAAATCCATCCTAAACTAACCACACCCATAAGGGTCCTACCAGCACATAATATATCCTCAAAACTTCATTAAACAACAATATAAACACACGCCTCAAATCATTTGG
>CM041783.1:72219702-72250648 GCA_023374045.1 Limonium bicolor
GAAATAACAAACTGCTCCCTCCAGAGAAGAGCTAAACCACCACTCTTACCGCGACTGCCCACAGAATAACCTTTATAATCTTTAAATTTTTTAAAAATCAGATCCATTTCTAGCATGGATCTGTGAGTCTCAATGAGGAACACTAACTCAGGTCTGAATTTCTGAAGCAATCCAGTCACCCAAGTGACTGCAGCAGGCCGACCCAAGCCCCTGTAGTTAAAGGAAAGACAACTCATTTCCTTGGCAGCCTTGTTCATGAACAAGGTCTGCCTGATCCAGAAGCAAATCCTCAACTGCATTATCATTAGCCACACTCCCTAACGTAGGCTTGGCCACCTGAACTTTCAGCTTTTGATTTCTCCTCTTCCTAGAAACACATCATTTCTAGGGCTGCTAGAATTTCCACCCACTGCTGCTTCCTTCCCCTGTGGTGGAACTTAGACTGATCGCGGCCACTTCTAAGACTAGAAACTGTAGCACTATCTTTCCCCTCAGCAAGATCCTCAGCCTCTTTTAAAATTTGAGTAATAGATAGATCAATGTCACTACTCTGATCAAGCACCTGGGTTTTATTCTTATCAGACTGGGTAGTAAAATTATCCATGGCAGCTTCCCAATCTGATAAATGATTGCATTTCCTCTTCTTCCCCTCTGAAGACTGCCCTGAATTATTTCCATCACCTAGACCTTCACCCTCTGTCACTTCTCCTTCATTCTGAAAAACCCCTTCATAGTCATAGTCAAAAGATCTCATTTCTTTATCAGAATAAGGCTTCTTTTATAACCCACCTGGGTCGCTCCCAACTCCATAGGGTTACACGCCAGTTTAGGAGGATTGCACTCCTCTGGGGTAACTAAGTGCGAAGGGGCTAACACCTTGAGAATAGCTGAACCAGAAGCCTGCCCTTCTTTGGTACCAACCCGAATTTCGTCCGATCCTAAAAGTTGATTCACGAGAATTTTATCAGAAGCTCCAGCTAGATTACTTGCAAACTCAGTTCTAATCCAAGCACCATACTTGTTAGGAGAAGAGTCCACCTGCTGAAATATACATTCCCCCGCTGTGTGATCCATCCTACCACACCTAGCAAATATGGGGCAGATTATCATACGAGATTCTACAGCATCTGTCCTGATTCCCACTCTTAACTACCAGAAATCTACACAAGGTTTGTTTACTTCTACCTCCACACAAATCTTTAGAGCTTTCGAGGCCAGAGGATTAAGTTTGTCTGCACATGAAATAAAGTTCCCAATCCTATTACCAAGGTTAACAGCAGACGGTTTGTTGAATAGAGCTATAGGAAGATTGTAAACATTCACCCAGACTCGAGTCTTGACTGGATCATGTTCCATGATACTGATAGAAGTATCCACTGGCATGACTACAAGTAACCGATGTTGATAGTGCCAAGGCCCACCTGCTAGGATATTGTTGAGATCGCTGTCATTGTTGAACTGAAAGGAGAATCTGTTTGGTGCTAATTCAGAAACCTTCATAAAAGCCTTTGGTTTCCATAACTGAAAGAGGAAGGACTGCATGTTTTTTGCTGAAATCTTATTCGGGTGCCACACTCTGCCTACAAGAGCCTTCCTGAAGTTTGGATTAGGAGGTTCCAGACAAAGCAGATCACCTTCTACCACTTCTTTTTCTGTAGGATGAAGGAATAACTCCTTACATGCTTGAGTAACTTGGTCCATAATACCCAGGATCAAACCCAACCAGATGAAACTTATCACAGTAGAGACTTTACAACCACCTAGAATTTTACACACACTCCAAAAGGACTTGAAAAGATACGAATCCAACAGAATTAGCACCTACCACCAGACGGCCACACTCGAAACCAAACCAGACTAAACTGCACTCGCCAGAGGAGGCAGAGACCAAACTCGGAATTGGGGAAGAACCCCCAATTGAACCCCCGAACTGGAAATCGTGAAAAACCTAGCCTAGAGCAGCTTCAAGAAGCACAATAACTGACACAGACCAACTTCAGCAACAGTAGCATAGTCGATCCCACACAAAGAGCACCAACAGATCCAGCACAAAGAGCACCAACAGATCCAACAATCAAACAGAATCGAAACTCACATCTAACTTTGGTGGAAGAAAAGCTCCTCCCGACTACCAGGTGCGGATCACCACCAAACTAACCTCCACACCGAGACTAGGCACTGACCACAACGAGAGGGCAGACTGATCTCAAAGACCCAATTACCAGCACAGGTTGACCTAGGTTTTGTGAATGAGTAAATTCAGATGCGACGATGAGGAGATGGAATATGGAGGGATGTGCGATGATGGAGGGATGTGCGTTGATGACCACGATCGAGACAGGAACTCGACAGAGAAGCAATCCGGAAACTAGCCACAAACAGAAGCTGCACCGTACACCTCTTAATCGCCACCTTCTGGATGAAACTTGAGCCGGCGGAGAAGTTGCAACCAGTAATGGGATATAATACCCAAAAGCAAATCTCACTGAACAAACGCAGTAGAGAAAGCTAAAGAGAACGATAAAAATCGTCTCAAGAATCGCCTCCTCTCAGAGAACGATAAGCACTGTTCACAGCAATAATTGAGTAGACTAGGGTCCTACGCTAAGAAAGCTTAAAAAGAGAGATTACTTGGTCAAGAAATTTAGTGCCATTTTCGTAGGTCCAACCAAATCCAAAATATTAGCATATGAGGTGGGAGGCGGTTGACTCCTTGAGCTTACGTGTTACTTTTATGGTTATTGTTCTCCTCCAAATCCAAAACGCTAGTGTATGCCTCGTTCACCAATAATCTATCTTTGGAGTTGATTTTTTTTAATGAATGGTGATGATTTGAGAAAGAGCTGCGTTAATTTTGGCCGAAAATTTGAATTCCCGCTTAGACTATATACCACGGTTCTTCCAAGAAACCGTCATTTAAAGCTGTTTGACCACGACTAAAAATGACGGTTTTGACAAAACCGTGGTTTAAAATACAACGAATCAAGCTATATACGACGGTTCCACTCAGAACCGTGGTATATAATACAACGCGCTAATCTATATAGGACGGTTCCACCCAGAACCGTGGTATAAAATACAACGCGTCAAGCTATATACGACGGTTCCACCCAGAACCGTGGTATAAATCTCCCGTAGAGAATTTTTATGACGGTTATTCTAATAACCGTGGTTTAAAATTTTTAAATGACGGTTATATGATTAATCGTGGTTTAAAGTGCGTCATTTAAAATCTTTTTTCTACTAGTGATTTGCTTTAACAGATAGTGGTGATACATCACGCTTATCAAACCTGTATGTCATATGGTAAAACCATCAGCAGTAAACCAACTGTGATCAACAGAAATTAAGAGAATCATCATGGGGTAACTTGGCTGGTATATTGAGCGTTTCTACTCAAGTAACATTTTTTTAATAAAAAATCTATATCTTTATCAGTCCAAGGCTCATCTTCCCCTGATCACATGCACAAATGCTAGAGTAGATACTTCATACAGAAACGATAGTGGCGGGAAGATCAATCGTGAGATATTACATCATTACTTGTATGATGAACATGAAGAGAAAAACCAAAGAGACTGCTACTAACAGTGATTATCGACCTCCCCAGAGGCGATTTCAGAGGCAATCTTCGTCCTCTATTTTCTCTTCTGTTTCAACAGAGAGATTGGAGTTTCGGTTCCCATTTTCTTCAGCCGGTGGATGTTCCTTCCCCAGGCACAGGTTTTCCCTCAACTGCTCAGTGCGGGGTCCTCCTTAGAGGTGTTCTAGGTTGCCCGTTTTCAGTCTTGCTTGCTTGTCGGGTTCTTCGATTCAGAAGGCAGCGTTTCTCCCCTCAGGTGGTAGGTGGGTTTGGTCTTGTGGTCCAATTTAGCAGTTGTGCTTCGGTCTTTCAACGAAGGGTAGTCAATCGCCCTCTGCGTTCTTCTCAGGGAGGAAGTCGGGCTCTTCTCACTCCTGATTTGATTTGTTCTTCGGTGGTGCTTTTTCCTTCATCCCGCCCCTTTCTTTTGCTTTGGATTTGGTTGTCTCTGGATTCGTCTTCTAGTTCAGTGCTCCTTTGCTCTGGATTTGGTGGTCTCTGGATTCGTCGTCTTCTGGTTCAGTGGGGAGTTGATTTTTCCATAGTTTGTTTTCCGTGTCCTCGGAAGTTTTGTGCGCCCCTGTGTGTCGATCAGTCAGGTTGCTGGGTTGGATAGTTATTCTACCAGTTTGCCGGAATTCTGAGTGTGGCTGTTGAGTTCTGGATTGTGGAGTTCAAGAGGGTGTTGGTTTCTTCGGTCTAGGGCCGCTTGGCTTCATTGCCCCTGGTTACTGGTTCCTCGGAATTTGGTAGTTTTCTTGGGACCGCTTGGCGGGCTGGTGGTTGTTCTGTGTATCCTCTTTCAGATGAGTTGTTTAACTCTATTGCAGGGGTTTAGGCAAATCCAAGGCTGTCTATTGGGTTAAGAGTTTGATTCTTAAACTCAACCTGGATATCATATTCCTCAGTGAGACTCATAAGCCTAATATTGATATGGAGTTTTTCTTTGGGATGTTCCCTCTGTATACCGGGCTAGCGGTTTCAAGCAGAGGAAGGAGTGGAGGTCTTTGCCTTATGTGGAAAAGCTTCCTAGGATGTTCGATGATATCTCAATCTAGGCATCACATGTCAGCCAGTATGTCTATGCTGGGCGATCTCCAATTCGTTTTTACCGGGTTTTACGGGTGGTCTAATTGGACTCTTAAGCATTTGTCCTGGAAACTTCTCCGAATTCTTAGTAAGCAAGTTTGCTTGCCCTGGGTGATAGCTGGGGACTTCAACCAGATTCTTCATGCCTCTGAGAAGACCGGGGTAGAATCAGGCAAGAAGTTCACATGGCCCCGTTTAGGGAGGTCATCTTTTATTGTGATCTCCATGATATCGGCTTCTTTGGAGAGAGTTCCACTTACACCAATTGTCAGGATGGGGTTTTCCATTCCTATAGTAGATTGGATAAAGTGTTTTGCTCCTCTGCTGGTCTACAGGCCTTCCCCAATATTTCTGTGGAACATTTACCCCGGGAAGCTTCGGATCATTGTCCTCTTTTTATCAGGTTCTTCGGTAACCAAAAAATTCCGGCAAAAGTGTTCAGGTTCAAAAATGGTTGGTGTTTGGATCCCAAGTGTGCAGAGATAGTTACGGATGTCTGGGGTAATAATTTCCCCAACATTACTACTTCTCTGGAGTTGTGCGCTCGGAAGCTAAGTGAGTGGAAGGGGTGGTCTATTTCCAAGATTAAATGGAAGATCATCAATAAGAAGAACGAGCTAGCTAATATTTCTATTAGTGATAGCTCTTTGGGAGCTATTAACAATAGAAAGAGGCTCCTTCTGGAAATCGAGTTACTTTCTTTTCGGGAGGAAATCTGGTGGAAGCAACGATCCAGAGATAAGTGGATCAAAGAAGGAGATAAGAATACGGGCTATTTTCATGCTAGGGCTTCTTCTATTAAAAGATCCAAATAGATCTTTGGCCTTCGGGATTCCGGGAACACTATACAATATTCTTGGCAGAGGATTGAATTCATTGCCAGAGAATATTTCCAAAATCTCTTTTCTTCTTCCCACCCCCAGGTGGATAGAGACTTTTTGGGTGCTGTGGAGGGTCGACTAAATGCTAGCTTTATTTCTGAACTTAGCAGGCCTTATACCAGAGAGGCAATCATTTCTGCTGTGAAACAATTAGGAGCCAACAAAGCTCCTGGGCCGGATGGCTTCAACGGTAAATTCTATATCACCTTTTGGCGTATCATTGGTAATCAAATTATTGATGCAGTCATGCCCATTCTTAGAGGCCAGCCCCTCCCTGATTCCTTGAATGACTACTCCATCACTCTTCTCCCAAAGATGGTTGGGGCGACGGATATTGATAAATTCAGACCGATCGCTCTTTGTAATTTTGCGTATAAGATTGCTTCCAAGACCTTGGCAAATAGGGTTTGTAACACCCCTCTTCATAATCACGTAATAATCCCTCACGTAGCAATAAATAAAACGTCTCGCAGCGGAACAATAAATAATAACAACAATACTCACTCGGGTGTCACCGGCCATTACTCGCCCATGCGAGCAACGAAGCCAAACTACATCCAATCTTCCAACAAAACAAACTGCTAACCGCTGTGATAACGAGAAACTCCTACACATCATACTAAGTCCATAGATCATAAACATCGACAAGTGAGCGTCTACCCAAACCTGAATATACATAACTGTACCATAATACCTTTACCTGTCTGATATCTTTATACAAATAAACTCCCTGTGCGGTAATCAAATAAACTCTAATTACCCTGCTCCCGCACTTCGGCTTCGGCGATAATCAACAACCTGCAATGGTGTAGTATCAGCGATAGACGCTGAGTATGCCGGGCCTGGACCCTATTGGTCACTTAGTCATTTTAACCATCTTATTATTAGATTGGTTTCATGCTTTACCATTTTATAGTTATAATCAATACTGTAATAAAAATGTATAATTACATAATCATCCATCCAAATATCCATAAACATTTAATCATCCATCCAATCCAAACATTCATTTAATATCTCAAACCACAATTGTTTATCGAATGTATCGAGCAATAACAGTATAATGTACAATGTACAATCGCCGTAGCGTGAACCATCCTTTATTAGTTTAATTTAGTTTGGCCTTCAAGGCCCCATCCATATGTACAATGTACATTCGCCGTAGCGTACAGTTTCCATAGTTAATTAATACCAGTTGGGCGTCATGTTAGGACAACCCGATAACCTCACTATGGACAGTAGTCCTCCCGTACACACAAAGGTGCTCATTTTGCCAGAGGTCCGGAGGCCCCTGACTCTCTTATGTCTTGTAAGACGTCCATATAAAGGCCGTAGCCACCTGATCCACGATCCAGTGTGGGCTCGTTGAATATAACCTGGAGCGGAACCCAATCGGGTACCCCTCAGTGATCACAAATGCGCAACCAAGTAGTTCGTAAACCACCGGGATTCCTCACCTCAACTCATACCATCTCTCTCATAATGTTTAAGATCTGCTCTTAGTCTTATGGAGAATATAATTATTAGTTAGCTGCCCAATGGGTCTCACGCATACCTAGAAGTAATCTAGGTTATATTCATGTTCGAGATCCATGCTCTAGAGACCGACAATGTCGTGACTCATACCTAAGTGTTTTACTTAGGTTCCCATATACTTAATATTAATACTATGGTATTATATCAAGTAACCGTCATGTCATCACAATAACGTATATGTATGTTTAATAAGTCGATCTATAGTCGACGTAGTGTTAGTCCCGTAGGACGCTCGTGCATAAATAAATAATGCACTAACACTAAATCACATACATGTATCCACACACATAACACACAAGTTATATCAACCAAATCCGAGCCCAAGGCTTCCTTAGGACAACTCGGATCAAACCCCTTTACATACCGTTCACCCTGATCGTATTACGGTGGAGTATGAATCAGCAAGATCCTATGCTCCGTGTAGTCCACTAACTCGTCAAGCGTCCTTGTCAGAAGTATAATCTAAACGGTAATAAAACTATAAGTCAGTCTCCATGACTAACTACATCCGGTATTTCCGAATAACAAGTAACCCCGACAGTTCACCCCTGTTTTCTACAGTTATATGTTACGGGTTTCTCTAAAACAGTCGGCTTTGTTACTTAAAACGCGTACGTCATAATATTTCAACTGTTAAGTTTAATTTGTTATTTTTATTTAATCTTATCCACCATTAATATAGGTATATAACCTATAGTTGCATGTATGCATGCATGATTATATTATGTTATATTTTTTGTATTGTATCATTCTCCCACCTTCCATTATAATACAATGTATTATATAATCCATTTATCTTTAACAAATAATATTTGCATCCAAAACTCATAACTTATAGTTCGTAACTATTTATTTTTTTTTAAAATAACCACCACCATTATGTTATATGGTTTCCAACCATAATATCCATCCTTATATACATTATTCTTGTATATGTATATATTTACCACGTAGGTAAGTTCCATGAGTTATTAAACTCTTATAGTATATGTTACCCTTTTATCATCTTATCTTATGGATGATTATTCCCATTAGTTGTATTGTATTATACAACTTATATTAAGATTATTATCCTAATATTATGTAACATTTTATGTTGTACAATTACAACTCCTAAGGTTTACTCAATAAATACCTTAGTTATAAATCTCATTTATTTATAGTTTGTCACATTATTTAATGTGAATATCCTTACTTATATTAATCCCATTAAACCATATAATTGTTATAACATTTATAACATTATAGACCATAGTCTAAAATTCATTTTCCAACCTTTATATTCTCGGTACAGCCCTTGAATTTATTTAAATTCCCTTTTGACCACATAACATTATGTAATGTTATACCATATTCTAATATCATTTGATATGATACTTTTATTTCCTTTAACTTATAACCTATAGTTTTTATACAAAACTATTATATATTGCCTCATAGGCATTTATATTAAACCTTATTCTTTTCCATAAACCATAGTTTCCTTTATTTACAAAATCACCCCTTTATTTATACCATGTTATATATACCATTTAATATAACATTTCTAACTTATAAAAGAGTATAACCTATGGTTATTTTTTGTAAATTCTGAACAGACCTCAATATATATTATATTGTCATTAGGCCCTATTTATAACATATAGTTTTATAATATCATTAAACCATATATTATACACATATCTTAATAAATACTCTTATATAATTCTAAAATCTCCAAATTTCACCAAAGGGTTATAAATATCCTTATTAACCCATATACTTTCGGTATTTATAATTCCACCACCTATATTTCTCCAAAGTGTCATAATGACATAATAACTATATATTATACATATATAGTTTATCTTAATTCCAAAATCAACCCAATAAATTCCTAAAAATTCGTAATAGCCCATGGGTGTTTATAATACCATTTTACTTCCTTACTTTTCGGTAATAACATATTTACCACATATGTTATAAAATTGTTACAATAAAATACATAACTTATTATAAAACCTTAAATAAGTTATTTAACTTATCTAACTTGGTCAAAGCCTACCATATGGTCAAGGTTGACCACCTTAATATCTCCTTGACCATTAATTCCTTATAATTACGGTTTGCACCCATACTTTTTAGAAATTACCATTTAACCCCCAAAACTTTATAAAATCTTATAAACTTTATTTTAAATCCTTTTTACCTCTAATTTTCGGCCTTATTATTATAAAGCCCCCAAATTTAATTTAATTACACTATAACCCCTTTTTCATTTCGGTAATTTATATATATATCACCTAAAACCTACTTTAAACTAAATATAAATAAATAAAATGGCCTAAAGTACATGGCCTTATTACAAACATTTGCTCACAAAATAAATTACACATAAATGTCCCAAAAATACTTATAAATCTCGGCCACCATATATCTTTCATGTAATTACCAATTTTCCACATAATGTCTTAAATTTGACAATTATGCTTGTTTAATTAGTTATAAAATTTATTAAACCATTCCTTAATCACCAAAGGTCAAAATAAGACCTTAATATACTCAGTCACTCATGGCATATATGTATAAATATGTATAAACACATATTAATATACCAAGTGTAGATTTAAGTGATTTATACCTTGATTTAGCAAGGTTAAGACCTTGTTTGGTCTCGCCACCTTAAGGAGAATTTCTCCACAGCTTGATTTACTTGTCCTCATGTAGAAAACAAGACATGATTAAACTCCAAACATGAGCTAACCATGGGAAGTAATTTAAGTCATGAAAATCATGAATTTTTACCTTAGATCTTCAAGTTTGTTGGAGATCTACCTCGGCCCTATTTTTTTCCAGAAAGAAAGAGTATCAAAACACTCCTAATAACAAGGTACAAAACCGTGGGTCATTATCTTGGAAGATGGCTAAGATTTACCTTGTTTAAGATACCAAAATGGTGTTTTTGGCTTGGATCTTGCTACTCCTTGTAGATCTTGGTATACCAAATGAATCCACATGAGAAGGAGAAGAAAATAAGGCTAGGGAACCAAGGTTTACAACCGAAATTTACAAGGAAGAAGAGATATGTGCTTAAAGCACATTTTTACCTTAAATGGTCAAGACTTGAACTTAACTCCTTAGATCTTGTTACAGCCAAAAATTATCCTTCCTTTAACCTCCAATACACTCTACATAAATTTATAGAAATGGTTGGAGTCTAGATCAATGGAAAAAGGAAAGAAATATGAAGAAAATGGACATTTTTATGCCTTAGAAGCTTACCTAGAGCAAGAGCTCTCATCAATGGAGCTTGGCAGCTTACCTACGGTCAAGGAGGAGCCAAAGAGAGAGTTTGGCAAGGAGTCCCACGGCTGGAGTGGAACTAATGGAGAAGGTAAGCTAGTTTTGCCTTAAAACACATTTTTTGCTTATTTTATGTTCTTATTGTTTTGATGACTCACCAAGGACTGATTGGTGTTGATTATTGTTGCTTAATCAGTGGAGACAAAAGCAAGAGGCAGCCGGCCATGATTGGGGTATTGGGTGGATGATTGACACTAAATTATTGCAATAATGGAGCTTAAATGTCATTTTAATCAATTAGTGAAAGGTGACTCATCACCCATTGCTTGGCTGGCTTGGAGACAACCGTGTAATAAGGGGGAAAGGAGGCTCCAAATCGGCAGCATTCACATGGGGTAAGCAAGTGGTAGACAACTTTAAGTTTAATATGTTAAAGTATGCTTTTTCTTATTTTATGTAAAAGTAATGGGGTATATTTAATTTTCACATGGGAATTGTCACATGGTCTGTTAGGAGACTTAATAATCTGATTTTATAAGGTCCAATTCGTGGTCAATGGTCAACATTGACCAACTTAGTCAATGTTGACCCAAACGGGCCCCCTTTTAGGGTTTTATTAATATTTTAATATTAAATTTGTAAACTTCTGGAATTAAATTCCTAATATGATATATGATATATTATCATATTTAAAGGTAATTATAACCTTTTAGCCCATTTAAAACCAATTTAGAAGGCAATTACACAAAAACGTGCTTTAAGGAGTTTTAGTCCACATTTTGTGTCGCAAGGTGTTTCTGAGCTCTGTTTCCTTTGAGAACAGTTTTTTGTGTTCCTTACATGATATTTGATCATGGTATCAAATTTTATATCATTTAGAGGTCATTAGACCTTTAAGGTTTCTTAGAGCACATTTTTGCCCTTCTTGACCTTGAAGCATGAAAGTGCTTGTTATTTGTGTTGGAGTGTTGTCCAACACTTGTAATATGTTTAGTAATGTGTTAATATGCTTAGGACAAATTTTAGGTCCTAAGTAGTTCATTTGGGTATTTGTTTACCCTAAACAGTCAAAGGGTGCAATATCTTGTTTTGTGTTGACCACTGTTGTTCTCAGTTGACTTTTAAGGCATGTTTAGGCCTTAATTAATGTGATTAGATGTTTAATCCATATTTTATTAGTTTGGGGTATTTCAGGGTTCAACACATTCTATCGCATCTCATCTCCCACAATCAATCAGGATTTGTGAAAGGAAAACTTAACACCGATAATATCATTCTAGCAGGTGTGAGCTCTGCCAACACTTCTTAGAAAGAACCAAGCTGTCAAAAACGGTTTCTTTGCCCTCAAGTTGGACTTTAGCAAGGCTTATGACAGATAGAGTGGAACTTTCTCCATGAGTTTTCTATCCATGGGTTTCCCTTCTATTTGGATTACTCCAGTCATGAATTGTGTCCGCTCTATCAGATGTTCTATCCTCATCAACGGCAAGCCAGGTAACTCTTTCAACCAGTCTAGGGGTATTAGACAAGGAGACCCTCTTTCTCCTTTCTTATTCATTTTGGTTCAGGAAGCTCTGTCGAGTTACCTTAATAAGTCTGATATTAATGGAGATTAGCATGGGATCAAGCTCTCTCCCCTTTGCCCGTCTATATCCCATATAGCCTCTGCTGATGACCTCCTTCTTTTTGGTAAAGCTAATCCTACAAATATTTCCATCCTGAATCAAATTCTCACCAAATTCCTCCTAGCTTCCGGCCACAAAATCAACTATCTCAAATCTGAATTGGTGTTTAGCAAAGATTATCTATCTCCATAAAAGACAACCTCTCTAGCTTACTGAATGTCCAAGAGGTGTCTTGCTTCTCCAAATATCTGGGTCTTCCCCTTAAGATAGGTAGGAGAAAACATGATCTTTTTACCTATCTTATCAATTCCGTTCACAAAAGGGTTTCCAGTTGGACTAAACCAATGGCGCAAGCAGCTAGATCCATCATGGTCTAGTGTTCTCCAGTCTATCCCCAATACCATGACCCTATTTGCTCTTCCCAAGGGCATATTGCGAAACTCAATTCAGCCTTCTCCTCCTTCTGGTGGAGTGGAAAGTTGATAAAAAAATCTCCCACTGGACTAAATGGTCCAAGGTTTGTGAAAATGCGGACCAAGGTGGCCTTGGTTTCAGAGAAGTTGAAAATTTCAACAAAGCTCTTTTGGTTAAACAGCTTTGGAGATTACTTACCAGTCCGGGGTCTTTAGTAGCACAAGTTATGAAACAGCTTTATTATCCTGACAACAATATTAGAGAGTGCTATCCTTCGAATAAAGGTAGCTCCATCTGGAAGTCCATCTCATCGGTGTTGGATTGCTCAGAGAAGGAACTCAGCCCCTACCTTTTATGGGGGACGGGAATAGTCTCCTCCTCCACAAGACATGGGTAGTTCTAATCAGTGGACCTGGATTCTCTCCAAAGATAACAAGTTCTCTGTCAAATCAGCTTATAACTTCCTGGTTAAGGAAACAGGTGAGGATAGTTCCTCCAACCCTTCTCATTTCATTGGTAGGATTGGGAAGAAGCTTAACACTTCCATTTGCTGCCCTATAGTTAAGCTTAATCTCTGGAAGTTTTTGGGAAATATTATCCCTTGTCAGGACAATCTGGCTAGACGGATTGGGGGTGATTCGAAATGCTTCTTCTGTGGGACAAGGATAATTTGGCTCTTTGTTTCTTCTTCATTGTTGCGCAGTCAGAGATCTATGGAGGGGCTCCAAATAATGTGGATGGTATGTTGGACTGGTTTCTTCCAGATGTCTGAGGTATGGAGTGTGAAGAAGCTATCTCTTATAGCTAATTAGCTCTGGGTCATTTATGCTTCGAGGAATAAGGTCAAGCATAATTCAGAGCTTTCGTGGTGGAAGAAGTTGAGGTAAATATCTCTTTTACTGAAGCTTTTTTGTTTGGTGATGAGACTTCCTCCCATCTTTCCTCTCATAGGATGTGGCAGCCTCCGCACGACGGGTTACCACAGCATTTGTACGGGTATGCTTTCTAGTCGTTATGGGGATCGGGTCATAGCTGGTCTCATCCGAGACGACCGCGGTCAGCCCAGTGTAGTTTTCAATCGAAGAATTTCCAGCACCAGTAATGTGCCGTATGCTGATATCAAAGCAAAAGAATTGTCATGGAACTTGCTATCTCGGCGGGTAGCCATAGCATTTGCATTGAGTCAGTTGAAAAATATTTCGAGGATGTCCTCAATATGGGAGATATCAGAAGTCCTAATGCTAGTCGGGACGATATCTTGATGGTGAGAGGATTACTATCAAATTTTGCTAGTATTGTTAGAGTGATTCAAATATGTATGATAACTATCTGATTAGGCTTATCTTAATTTGGGAAATCCTCTTTTTGATAGTAATCGTGGGTGTGGGGGGATCTTGTTCCCCATAGTATCAGTATGGCATGTAAGCTAGATATGACCTAGCATGACAAGAGGTCTCCCCCCTTTTGCTTGCTAGCGGGTGATTTTCTCTGTTATAATATATGGTCTCAATTTACATAAAAAAAACATGAAGAGAAAAGCACCAAATCAACAAAGACCCCTTTTCGCCAACCTAATTTACTTAGGTTAATACATTCACCCAAAATAATTTACACGAATCCAAACATATAACTACATTATTTGCAAATAAACTATGCAATAAATATACTAAGAGAAGCAAATTCCTGACCAACGGGTAGACAAAAAGCATAGCAAAGTAGATCTCTACCACGTCAAAAGCTAAAGATTACATATAAATGGTTTTAGCTACAAGTCAACGTTGCACATACTAGACACATAGGAAAAAGGAACCCCAAAAGTCAATTATTAGAGTCAGTAAATCTTACCTCTGTCATGAGCTTTCTGTCAAGCGTACTTGTAAGAAAGAGAACAGCGAAACGAGGATAACCCATGTAAACATGTCAAATGACGTCCCATATATGTTATAAAAGCTCACTCCTTCAGGTAGTTTGACATTGTCAAGATTCAAAAACATTCCTGGTCTCTAAGGCTCATTTCTGAATCAATATAACACAAGCATTCGGGCATGAACCGAACATGATGCTTCACCCTAGATGAGGATAATATAGACCCATGTATAGAATCTTCCTCTGTCGTATTTCTTGTTGTGCTTGAGGAAGCCTTGATGAGATACAGTAGGTTAGCAAAATCTTGGAGCACAAGGCAAGAGCAGAAGTAATAAAAACACATAATAAAAGGTATCATATGATTAGGAGTGAAAAATGATAAGACTTCACCTTAATCTTTGTTTTCTTCCTAGATATTTACACCATGTTTTATAGTTCTTAAATAGTTTACCCATGTCGACATCAATCACATGATCATCAAGCTGCAATCGTTGAAGAGTATGGTCCAATTACCCTCAGTGTTGTTATTCAAATCAGAATAACTGTATGTGATTTCTGGCGTTCAGAAAAGAACATAAATAAAGTAAACGTTTGCATCCATATTTGATTGCCTTGCATTTTTACCGTGTGCCATGTCATTGGCTGTTTTACCTGCATACTTTTTTGCTTCCATCCACTCAACCGAGGCTATTCCTTTTGAAGAGGCGAGATTCAACGATTCTCCCTTCATGCCAACCTGAAAGAACGTTGAATTATGAAATAAAAAATGTCTTTCCTTAACCAATCTAAAATCTTCAATCATTGTAAACTCCTTTTACTTTTTACTCTGATAATACTTGGCCGTATCTGATTATGAGCACCACAAAACTAAGTTGACTTTTTTATAATTTTACTTGTAAATTATTGCAGAAATTTTCAATCTCTATAGTACTACTAAATTCATTCAAAGGAAAGTTTAAAATTAAATAAATCGAACACCTATGTTTTCATTGAATATGGGTAATTTAGTAGGCATGAACCACGATTTACCAGTTGAAGGGCCAAAATGATTACTGCCAGCGACTGCACGCTGCCTTGACAAAATCTGGCAGTAAGTGATGGAGGCTGATAAGTTTACAGTAAACAAATCCAGTTAGGATAACTTGATCGAAGATAACCTGGGGAGGTGTTAAGACATATATCTTACATCTTATTATCTTCTCAGTTTAGTTTTATTTCTGTTTAGTGCTGTATCTAGGTTATCCCAGTCATGTAATCTTCTAGTTTGTATTTAGGTTTGTATTTTTTCTATTCTCGCTTCTTATATCCAATAACGGTAATATGGCTGGATGTTATGTAGTCCCAGCATATTATATATATGATGTATCTCCCTGTTATGCGATACATATTCAAGACTTATGTCTTAATAAAATGAGATGAATTTCAGTCACCCTCTCTTTTCTTTCATGGTACCAGAGCGCAACCTAGGTCTTTTTTTCCGACAAAAATAAACCAGCTCCGCTTTCATCTCTCCGTCGTCATCTTCTCAATCCCATTACACCACCACATCACCGCTTTTATCTTGCGACAATATGTCTGGAGAAGACCCAAAAGCTCACGAAGTGATAGATTCATCAGACAAGGGCAAGAACTCGCTCAACCCAGAAACGCCTCCAGAAACGTCGAACGGCTACAGCAAGTTATCCCCGGAAGATGAAGAACTCTACACGCACCCCTCCGACAACCCCGGGATTGTCCTGGCCTACAAATTCAACGGAACGGGTTTTACTAAATGGAAACGTTCGTTCATCGTCGGGTTAATTTCGAAGAGCAAAGTAGGGTTTATTGACGGGTCGACGAAGAGATCACACTACCAAGGAGCAAGACAGAAAATCTGGGACAAGACCAATGGCATGGTTATCGGATGGATTTTCACAGCGTTGGAAGATTCAATTAGGGAATCGGTCATGTACCTGAAAACGGCTGAAGAAATTTGGAAAGATCTCTGCAAACGGTATGATAATCCCTCCGGTACCCGTCTTTACTCTCTGAGGCAAGAAGCTCATAAACTAGAACAAGGTAACCTCTCGATTAATGACTATTACACGAAGTGGGTGAAGATCTGGAATGAGGAAAAGGAAATCATAGAAATTCCCCTCTGTTCATGCGGATCTGCAGAGGCGATAAGCAAAGTGCAAGAAAATCAAAGAGTCCTTGAGTTCTTGATGGGTTTGTGCGACTCGTTTAAAGCAATTCGTTCCAGTTTACTCTTACTCTTAATGAAACCCCTTCCCTCGATAGATCAAGCTTACGCTGTACTCAGAGAGGAAGAGAACCACCGAGCAGCCCACAAATATCGCAAACCCGATGGAGACATATCTTCTTTCACAAATTCAACCCTAACTCACTCACCCCAGTTCAATGAAAATAAGACTGACAAGAAGAAGAGTAAATGCGGTCACTGCAAGAAACTAGGTCATACCACTGATAACTGCTACTGGCTAACAGGCAACTTTCCCAGTTACTGGAAAAACAAGCCAGACAGAGACAAGAAAGGATTTGCTGGAGCAATATGTGATTCTCAAGCAAGTCAATCGCAAGAACAAACCAACCAGGGAGTGCCGGGAATGTCAGACTCTCAATTGAAGGCTCTTGTGGCTTACTTGAGAACGCAGGATACCACTGGCAGTAACAAAAACCAGATGTGTATGACTTCTGTTATGAGAAGATAGGAGGGACCAACACTCGATGAGGAAGTGGATTACCAGAGGCAATTTGCAGGTAACCCTAAACTCAATTTCAATTCAAGATTTTCTGACAAACAGCATGCATTAGTAACAAAACAATTAGTGATATTTGGATTCTGGATACTGGTGCTACTGACCATGTGTGTGGGAACATAAATATATTTCTAGAAAACTATAAAACATGCTCATATGATGTGATGATGCCAGATGGGCATACAAGTCTTATTCAAGGCATAGGAAGTGTGAAAATTCATGACAAATTGATTGTGCATGATGTATTACATGTTGAAGCTTTTAAATTCAATCTGCTGTCTATAAGACAACTTCTGAAACAGTTTAAAGCATGTGCACTCATATATCAGAATGGATGTGTGCTGCAGGACCTTGATTCAAGAAAAAATCTGTTATATGGTGTGTTGATGAAAGGATTGTATGTCCTGGACTGTGACAAGATAGTCTCTACTGTCAATGTTCCTGTTGTTAGAAAAACTTTTTTACCTGTTTCAAACGCTTGTAATGTGTCTGATCTTGATGAAAGAAATGTCAATAATATGCGCCTTTGCCATAATAGGTTAGGGCACGCCCCTTTAGAGAAATTGTATAGATTACATTTGATAAGAAAGAATGAAATACCTTCTGATTTTGTGTGTGATTCGTGTCACAAAGCTAAAAACCCAGTGGACCATCAGAGGACCAAACATATCGAAGTGGACATTCATTTTGTCAGACAAATGATACAAAATGGTCAGATCACCGTCAGTCATATACCAACAGAACACCAAATAGCTGATTTTATGACTAAGACTCTTCCAGGGAAGAGTTACAGATCGATTCTCAAGAATGTGGGACTATTTCTGCTTCAAGATGAAACACAGTCTACCGAGTTACATCTTGATGGGGAGTGTTAAGACATATATCTTACATCTTATTATATCTTCTCAGTTTAGTTTTATTTCTGTTTAGTGCTGTATCTAGGTTATCCCAGTCATGTAATCTTCTAGTTTGTATTTAGGTTATTCTTGTATTTTTTCTATTCTCGCTTCTTATATCCAATAACGGTAATATGGCTGGACGTTATGTAGTCCCAGCATATTATATATATGATGTATCTCCCTGTTATGCGATACATATTCAAGACTTATGTCTTAATAAAATGAATTTGAGTCACCCTCTCTTTTCTTTCAGGAGGGAGGATTTGAGTTCGATCGGTACAAAATTACCGACTTTGGTTTTTGAGCATACATGTTCCCCTTTCGCCAATAGGCTTGCAAAATTACCGTGAGTGAAGAGCAAGAGATAGGCTAGAATATATTTTACCGGTTCGAAGTGTTTTCAGCCCCGTCTTCAATCTGATGTGCGAGAGCGACGAGAATGAAGACGACCGCAGAGAACGTCTGTTCCTTCCTTGTTCGCCAGTTAGGGTTGCAAAATTGAACAGAATGAAGACGATCCGCAGAGAACATTTGTTCCCGTCCTTGTTTGCCAGTTAGTGTTGCAAAATTGAAGAGAATGAAGACACTGAAACTTTTAGATCCTTTGTCTATTGGTGCGAAATAAGCCTAGCACCAACTGAGTATATCTAATATGGTATAACCAGTTCTCCAATTGTATAAATCTTACAACCAGGGCATAAAGTCAAAGTTGCACTATTTGTTCAATACAATTAGAAAGGTTTATCTTCCCCTAATTGCTTCAATCTATTGGAGCGAGTGAAAATTGCACCAATTGATAGGGTATACAAAAGGGTGCAAAAACAAAGATTGCCCTATTTTTGATATACCAATTGGTGCAAAATAGAAAATTGCACCAATTGATAATATCTATTAGAGCAAGATTGTATGTCGCACCATTTGATTTATTCTAAAATGGACACACTACAGCATTCGGTGCGAAATAAAAACTTGCACTATTTGACAATCTTTAAATATGGTGATTTTTGTACTTGCACCAACTGAGTATATTGATTAGGGTATGACTTTTTCTTGCCCCTTTTACGCAACTTTATGTTACCTTATTTAATAACATTTATTGGAGCAAAGTTTAGGTTGCCCTATTTGATAGTATACAGATTGCACCAACAGCACAATATTTTTGTAACAGAGTAAAAAATAAACTGACGGAATAAACCCATTTATACAAACATGAGCCTTATTAAACGTTGGAAATCAAAGTGGTATCTAGCTAATGGGGTATGTAGTCAAGAATATAGAATGGGGCCTTGGTGTTTATGGTACGGTATCTCTCAAGTTTAGTCAAGAATCTCAAAAGCGAAAAGCAATATACAAGTAGAATGATGTGGGTAAAGACAACGAGATAGATTACTCTCCCTCCCAAGAAAAATGATCTAACAAAACAAAACCGCATATATATGGTTTTGGTTTTCCTTGACCAAAAGAAATCTCTCTCCACTATTCCATTCTCTACTTATTTATATTAATTCACCGTCAATTCTTCTTACATTCTGCACATTCTCTCATCTCTGAACTGAAGATACATCTAGCTAGCACCTTTCTTGTTAATCCTCCATATTCGTGAAGTGAAGTAGTAATGGCATCCTCCCTGGTCTCTCAAACTTCTGTCAATGCAGACTACCTTAACGAAATCGAAGCTGCACGAAGAGACCTTCGAGCCATCATCACCTCAAAACAATGTGCCCCCATAATGCTCACTTTAGCGTATGTTACAGCGCTGCACCCAACCCGCCTACACACTCTTTCGGTTGAACATAATGAGGGCTGATTAATTCACCACACTGCTGTACAAAACCATGGAGGATATATATTTCAAGTGTAATTAATGAGGTCCGACTTTGTTGCTGCAGGTGGTGTGATGCGTTGACGTATGATGCAATGACCAATACGGGAGGACCTAATGGATCGATAAGAAGAAAACAGGAGCTGCAACATAAGCAAAACACCCACCTACAAACCGCAGTTGATCTCTGTGGTATTTTATAAAACACTTTGAATAGGCATCCATATCAGCTTCTATCTTTAATTTAGCTAGTTTTCATTGATATTGGTTTTTCAATTGCAGAAACTGTGAAAAAGAAGCATCCCAAGATCACATACGCTGACTTGTACCAGGTCCTTCCTTCAATCTCTAACATTCTATCATCAACATCCTTACTCAACTCACCTAATATATATTTTCAAATTGCAACAGCTGGCTGGTGTTGTGGCTGTTGAGGCGACTGGTGGTCCCACCATTGATTTCATCCCAGGTAGAAACGACTCCAATAAATCACCAGAAGAAGGACGACTTCCAGACACCCAAGGTAAAAATATTAAAATTCCCATATCTTCCACTTCTCTTCAATCAAATTCTCCGTAGCTGAGACCTGCAATTTTCTTCAATGATGTAGGTGCTGAGCAGCAAAGACAAGTGTTTTACAGAATGGGTCTATCGGATAGAGACATAGTGGCCTTTTCCGGATCAGGCATTATTGTGGTAAGGAACAACCCTTTAATGCCTGTCAGTTACTATATACAATGGAAGATTGATATGGCTAATCTGTCTACTACAGGCTAGTGCCACTGTTACTGCTGCTTCTTCTGAACCTTTGAAGTTTGACAACTCCTACTTCACGTAAGAAAAGGAGAGTTCTGTCTTTACTGTACTAACCGTACCCTGATGAAATTCTAACCATTCTCATCTTCACGGTTCCTATACAGGAGAATCATTAAGGCTGAGTCAGATGGATCACTTAAGCTCTCTAAGCATAAGGCTTTCGTAGAGGACCCTGTGTTCTGGCACTATGTTCAACTGTATGCAAAGGTAATAAAAGAAAAGTTCATTCTTTAGAGTTTCAGATCCTTCAGAATTCGTTTAAATTCAAGATATCTGAAACGGAATGTATGTTTATGTCAGGATGAGGAAGCATTCTTCAGGGACTATGCAGAGACACACAAGAAACTATCTGAGCTCGGTTTAACCACGGCGCCATTGTCATGCAAGAATGTTACAGAGAAGTGGCTAATGGGTGTTACTCTTGTCTGCTGTGTGATGGCACTTGTTCGGTTGTGTGAAATCTGCACAAGAGTTGGGTAGTGATCCCTTAATTGATAGGACACCAGTACAGGGGAAGGAATACATGTACAGAGTGTACTTTCTTCAATTTATGTATAGAATAGGATACAATTACTCGCCAAAGGGCTGATATATTACAAAAGAGTGGAATTGTAAATCAAAACTCATTGCTTTGTTAACCCTGGAAACGAGATTTATATGTGATAATGAGTTAGAATGACAAGGTTTATAGCAGTTTGTCTTACCATAAGTCCCAAAGAAAGATTTAGCAAGCACCAACTTCATCATTCTTAACATAACGCGACATCACTGTTTCACTTCTCCATTGATTGTGAATTTTGCTTGTTAAACAACAGATACATACAGGACAAACACAAGATATCCAAAAGTAAACTCATAACCAACTTACAAGGCTTATATAACACACCATTTCAATATAACTATGCCTCATATCATATCAAATATCAATTAGACTGGCCATGATTTTGTGAAATCCTGAAGATTTCAAAGAATCAAATCTCACTCTTTCTTACACAACGTGGAACCTCTGTACAGAAGAAGAAGAATGAAGAAGAAACCCTAACACCCGAGAAGAAGAGAGAATCGTAAGAACCTAACACACCCAGACTAACATAAATAAAATACTAAGAACTATACTAAACTATTGACCGAGATAGAAGGTCAGCTGCCCAATCAACTAACCCAACGTAACAAAACTAACATAACGTTATAATAAAACAGATAAGTAGTCCCTAACACCCCCTCTCAATCCTTAGCGGATGACAGCTAAAGGATTGCAAAACTGGGACTACTACATAACCAAGAAACTAGTTGAACTCCTGCTGCGCAGACTCTGAACTAGCCAACATTTAATTTCAGGCCCATCTTCTTGACTTGTAAGGGATAAGCCTTCCCAGGCAGAACCTTGGTAAGAAGATCTGCTAATTGGTCTTTTGTACCAACAAACTCCACCATTATAAGACCTTCCTGCAACTTCTGTCTGACAAAGTGGATATCCAGCTCAATATGCTTGGTCCTCTCGTGCAGAACCGGGTTCCGTGCTATATAGATTGCTGCTTGGCTGTCTGATCTTACTGGAATTGGCTGTATATTCTCCACGCCCAACTCATGTAGCACTCGGGTCACCCAGCTTAGCTCTGCAGTAACACCCCTCATAGCACGGTACTCTGCCTCGGCTGAAGACAGTGCAACCGATGTCTGCTTCTTTGACTTCCAAGAAAGAGGGCTGCCTCCCAGCAAAATGAAGAAACCACTTATGGATCTTCTAGTGTTTGGACATCCTGCCCAGTCAGAGTCACAGAATGCGGTCAGAGAGAAATCATCCCTTGAATTAAACAATAAACCATAGTTCAAAGTTCCTTTGATATAACACAAGGTATGAAGAGCAGCTTTGTAATGTAACTCAGTGGGACTGCCGAGAAACTGGCTTAAGACTTGTATGGTAAAACAAAGGTCTGGTCTACTGTGGGAAAGGTAACTTATTTTCCCTACTAATCTCCTATAGAGAAACGGATCTGCTAGGGGTTTACCTTCTTCTTTCCTCAGTTTTAAACTAGTATCAAGAGGACTAACAGTAACCTTCTTATCAGAAACATCAAATTCCTTAAGCAGATCCTTGCAATATTTCCTTTGCAATAAAACTATACCCTCTGTGGTATGCATAAATTCCATACCTAAGAAGAGATTCAACCGACCCAGATCCTTAATCTTAAACTGTGCATTCAGTTTGACCTTAACAGCATTAATCAGAGCAATGTCATCTCCAGTAATCAGAATATCATCAACATAAATAACAAGATAACAGACCTTATTAGCACTTTTCCTTGAAAACAGAGAGTAGTCATTCATGGATTGACTAAAACCAAGGGACTTAAGGAAAACACTCAACTTGTGATGCCATTGCCTAGATGCCTGCTTCAGGCCATACAGAGACTTATTTAATTTGCAAGATTTTCCTGGTTCTGTCCTACCATACCTACCCTTCTGGAATTTCCATGTAGATATCCTCCTCTAAATCCCCATGAAGAAAGGCGTTATTAATATCTAGTTGACTAATGAACCACCCCCTCTTAACAGCTACTATTATCAAGGCCTTTATTGTAGTGAATTTCACCACTGGTGAGAAAGTCTCAAGATAATCTATCCCAAACTTCTGGGTGTACCCTTTAGCAACTAACCTTGCCTTAAATCTTTCAATGCTCCCATCTGCTTTACATTTAATCTTATACACCCACTTGCATTTAATAGGCTTTACCCCCTTAGGCAAGGTGACTATATCCCAAGTATTATTCTGTTCTAAAGCGGCAAACTCCTCATTCATGGCTCTTTCCCACCTAATATCCTTAATAGCCTCACTGTAACAGTTGGGTTCAAGTTCATCAATAACTTTAGTATGCAGACAGTAGCCTTTCTTATCAGAGAGTATTCTAAGAGTATGACAGGAACTACCAGTATTCAGTATACTATCACAGTCATCAAAACCAGCAGAATCAGAATCAGTTTTATCAACACTTGCAGCACAAGTAATTCTATCTCTTAAGATCTGAGAAAAACAGTCAATAGTAGAAGATGAATGCAACTTATCTTTTTGTGTGACAGCAGAACTGAGCTCATAGTCTTCCAGATATCTTGGGGCTTGCTTTACTCTTTCTGATCTTCTTAATGAAACAATCTGCTCCTCACTATTTTCTGGAGAATTCTCTTGTGCCTCAGATTCATCAATGATCTCCACTGTTGTGGAAACTTGTTCCTCATTGAGTCTGATCTCTTTGTTTCTTTCAATTTGGTCCACAGATTTTCCCTGTCTCACACTTGTTTCATGATTAGTAACATCAGGGAAAAACAAACTATTTTCAGGGAAACTTGTACCTTGAACAGTATTGTTTGGCTTGTTCTTGAACGGATAGATCTCCTCATGGAATACAACATCTCTATTGTACAAGACCCTTTGGTTGTCAACATCATATAGTTTGTACCCCTTTTTGTTTTGACAATAGCCTAAGAAAACACACTTGACAGACCTACTGGAGAACTTATCATGCTGGTTAACATTAATGTGAGCAAAGCAAAGACATCCAAAACCCTTGAGCAATGAGTAATCAGGTTGGGTGCCATAAATAATTTCAAAAGGTGTTTTATTATCAATGCTGGACAGGGGCATTCTGTTTATCAAATATGTGGCTGTCAATATACTTTCTCCCCAGAATTTCTTAGGGAGAGAGGAAAAGAACATCAGGGCACGTGCTGTCTCTAGTATGTGCCTGTGTTTCCTCTCTGTTACCCCATTCTGTTGAGGTGTATATGGGCAGGTGGTCTGATGTCTTATCCCTTTAAGTTTAAAGTATTCTATTCCAGCCCTCGAACTCCCTAGCTCATAGGCATTATCTGTTCTAACAGCCTTAACCCTTTTGTTAAACTGTTTTTCAACCATTGTGACAAAGCTCATAATAAGACCTAAACAATCAGATTTATGTTTGCAAAGGTGAGTCCAAGTAACACGACTCTTATCATCAACAATGGTTAAGAAATATGTAAACCCATCATATGTTTCTAAGTTGTAGGGACCCCACAGATCAATATGAATCAGTTCAAAAATGTCATGTGTTTTTATTGTACTAGAAGGAAAAGGGAGCCTATGACTTTTGGCTCTATTACAAGGTTCACAAACTAAGCCCTTCTGTAAAAAACTATTCTTGACTATTCCTAGTTTGACAATCTTATCCTTAGGAACATGTCCAAGTTTATGATGCCAAATAGACAGAGATTCTTTACAGTCATGGGTAACCTCTACAATTTCATTTTCAGTTTGGGAATTAAAACAGTTCCTCACTAGTCTATCACAGGTTTTGTCAAGCACGTACAAGCCCTTCTTTACTTGACCTATCTCCACCTTTTCATCTGATTCACAATCCTGGTAAAAACAGCATGTGGCATTAAAACAGAAGGTGCCTTTCATTTCTTCAGCCAGTTTACTAATAGAGATTAGACCAAACTTGAAATCAGGCACAAATAACACATCCTTTAACTCGATAAAATTATTAATCTTCACACTCCCAACTAATTTAACTGGCTGAGGATGCCCATCGGGCATCCCAACATGAATTGTTTTCTCAAGAAAAGCAATATTGTAAAGCAAAGACAAATCTCCAATCATATGATCAGAAGCTCCACTGTCGATTATCCAGACAGGTTCTTTAGAGTCTTGGTCATGGAGCATATTGCAATACTTCTTGCTTTCAACATTAAAAGCATTGGTGTGAAGGGTAGACATACCTGTGAACCCGCAGTTCGACTCAGGCGCAGCAGCAACATCCTTGTTTCCGACATGGGATCTACTGATGTAGTGCAGCAGTTGGTTAACTTGATCGGTGGTCAAGGTGCCGTTGAAGGGATCCTTGCAACTGTCGTCTTTCTGCCCACCAGCTCCATTTGCTTGAGCTTTCTTTTCCTTCCCGATACGCCAACCAGGGGGGAACCCATGTTTTTGATAACACCTTTCCTCGGTGTGACCCGGCTTGTGACAAAAGTCGCACTGGAGAACACTTTTCTTGCCTCCAAAGTTCGAGCCTCGACCAAGATTCTTTCTTCCTTGGGACACAGAAAAGGCCACAGGAGACTCGGTATCTTGGGGGTGCTGCTAGTTAGGGATTTTTGCCTCTCCTGTTGTATGACGATGGAGAAAGCTTGTTCGACGGTGGGAAGAGGCGTAATCATCAAGATATTTTCTCTTGCCGCGGCGAATCTGTCATTAAGCCCCATTAGGAACTTAATCAGCCTCTGGGTTTTAATATAGTCTCCAAAAGCCTTCTCCGTTGCGCATGCACAATTTGGTAGGGTGGTGGTAGCGTCAACCTCATCCCACAACCCCCTCAGTTTCGTAAAATATTCACCGACGGTGTCGTTGTTCTGGGTCGTGTTGGCGAGGCGGCGTTCCAGCTCGTACATCCGCGTGGCGTCAACTTGGTCGTAGCGGGCAAGGAGATCCGCCCACAGCAACGCCGCGGTTTTTCTGAAAAGGACGGAATCTGAGACCCTCTTCTCTAGGCTCATCAGAATCCACGCCCTAACCATACTGTCGCAACGTGTCCAAGCTTGGGCCTTCACATCGGAATCTGTTGGCTTCTTGATGGTACCTTGGACAAATCCCAGCTTGTTCTTCGATGATAGCGCGATCTCAACTTGTTGCTTCCAACAAGTAAATCCGGGTCCTCCATCGTACTTATTTGCGAGAGACTGTCCCGGTTGGTCTGAATTTGAGAGGTAAAGGGGATCTCCAACATCGATCCCCCCTTCGCTGGTTTCTGCGACGCCCTTTTCGCCATCTCCAGTCTTCAACCCTTGGTCTTCGTTCCGAATGCCGCTCATCCTGTTCCTCAGGAACTTACGCGGATTTTCTTTTCTTGAGGTTTAGAAGACTTTAAGCCGAGGAAGGTGGAGGGATCAACGAGGAAAAATCTCTGCGATGCAGGAGCAACTCGCGGACACGCAGGAAGAACTCACCAAAACAAAACTCGAATCGGAAAGAAAGAGCGAAGAATTAAAAATTGGAGCCGGATCCCATGATCTGCGCTCTGATACCATAAAAGATTTCAAAGAATCAAATCTCACTCTTTCTTACACAACGTGGAACCTCTGTACAGAAGAAGAAGAATGAAGAAGAAACCCTAACACCCGAGAAGAAGAGAGAATCGTAAGAACCTAACACACCCGAGACTAACATAAATAAAATACTAAGAACTATACTAAACTATTGACCGAGATAGAAGGTCAGCTGCCCAATCAACTAACCCAACGTACAATAAACTAACATAACGTTAATAAAACAGATAAGTAGTCCCTAACAAATCCCTGCACATGCAGTTTGTTGGTGATTGTTATGCTCCATCTGCCCTGATATTTACTATTCAGACGTACCACACCTCATCACTATAACAGTATCAGTTAACATGTCCGTCAAACTCTATTGCCAATTTTTTCACGTCTATCAATGTGAGATTAAAATCGGGTCACCAGAAAAGGAAACAGTAGTACTATTATTATGTTACTGAAAAAAAAAACTCAATTAAGTATACTCTGCGGCAAAAAAGAGAGATTACTTTTTTTTTTTTTTAGTAAACATCAGACTTCTCATATATATATAGCATCACACATATTACAGAAACTACATAAAACTAATCCAAGCATACCACTAAAGGAAGAAGAATAGCAGAAGTTAATTGACAGGCCAATTTTCTCCACTATCTTCCATATCCAAGTTACTGGCTAGGTTCACACTTTCAGGAATGTTTTCCTTTCTCCACCATTTCACCTTCCGATTAACACTATTAGCCAGTCCAGCCATTTGCATACTAGGGAAATTAAAATAAGAGTCATTACAAGACCAATTAACGGCAGTAAAACAACCCATAAGTAACTGAATGCGATTACAATTATACTTCAAAGTATCATCACCATTGCTTCCCTTGTTACAGATCTTCACAATCCAGTCTTGCATATTATCAAAACCAACACTATGACTGCCTACTCTGAGAGCAAGTGTCATAGCATGTTTCATGGCAATGATGTTTGCAAGTTGCACTCCACAAGTGCTGTGTAATAGCCTAGAAAACCAGCTATAATACTCCCATTGTTATTCCGGATCAATCCACCAATCTTAATAGGATAGCTTTGCTTTTGGATCACAGCCCATCCCAATCTAGTTTCTCCAACCGGCGGAGGAGACCACCCATCGACCTTTCTCATACCACGAGGAGACATCTGCATCTTGTCAAAATAGAAAATATAAGCCCTGTTAGCTTCAACAATCGGCCACCAGGCAAAGCTTGGATTATGCTTTACCTTGTTCCTAGCATCATACACCACCCAAAGGAGGTTTAGAACTTTTGTACTCTTTGTAGACTTCCAATTAGCAATACCCTCTTTCAACCAACTAATACAATTTAAATCAGACAGTTCAGCTAACTCATTAGTGTTAACCAGATTACTCGATAATTCTGTCACATAGCAGCAAAGAAAAAAAGAGTGCACAATTGTGTCTTTTTTGCCACAAAAGAAACAGTTGTAGCTGCCTCCAATCCTTTTAGCTAGATTAGCCTGACAAGGAGTGATGTTAAGAAGGAATTTCCACGCAATCAGCTTAGCTCTAGGACAGATATGAAGATTCTTAATCTGTTTAAAGCTACTAGTATTAGAACAAGAAGCAGAAGCAGATCCTGAGTGTATCTGATTCTGAATGCATTGGTAACCCGATTTAACTGTGTACATCCCATCAGAATTATAATGCCAAACCCACTCATCTTGGTCCTGCAGGTTAGGAATAGTAGAAAGCATGCATCTGCTATCATAATTTATCAGATTATCAACTATTTGATGAGAAAACCATCTGCCATTAGAAGGATCAATGAAATCAGATACGAGGGCCTCTCTGTCCATATCCTCTTTGCATTGGGAGATAACCTTGAATCCATTAGCCCTTGGCAGCCATGGGTCTTTCCAGAACCTAGTATTAGCTCCATTTCCAACTTGTTTCCTTAGGCCAAGATTAAGGTTCTCCACATTAGACACAAAAGATTTCCACACAGGACTATCATGTTTGCCAGGTTTAGCTTCATGGATAGAGCATAGAGGAAAATAAACACTCTTGAGAACAACAGACACCAGACTGGTAGGCTTAGAACAGATTTTCCATAACTGTTTAGTGATAAGCGCCTTATTAAACAAATCAATCTCCCTAAAACCCAATCCTCCATTCTCGACATCTTCACACACTTCTTTCCATTTTTTCCAATGTATAGGTCTATTATTCTCTCTCCCTCCCCACCAGAAGTTAGAAATGATAGAATTCAACTTTTGAATAATCCCTCTAGGCAACTGAAAAATCGACATTGTGAAGGAGGGAATAGCTTGAAGTACACTAGCTACAAGAATTGATCTAGAAGCTTGGGACGTTGGTTTTTCCCACACTCCAACCCTCTTTCTTACTTTCTGAATCAAATACTCAAACAACGCAGTCTTGTTTCTACCCACCTTCAGAGGAAGACCCAGATATCTACCAAAACTGCTCACTTGGTTGACTTTAAGATGTTTGCTATTTCTGATTTAAGACCCATCTCAAGCTTCTTACTAAACAGTAATTCTGATTTAGCAAGATTAAAAGAATGCCCAGACGATGACAAAACTTATCAAGAATATCCTGAAGAATGAGCGCATTGTCCTTAGACGCTTTTCCAAAGAAAATAATATCGTCAGCAAACGCCAAATGGGAGATAGAGGGACTGCTATTAGTTACTTTAATCCCCTTAAAAGTATTCCCACTCCCAGCTACATTCAGAGCACTAGAGAGAGCTTCTTGAGCAAGGATAAACAAAAAAGGAGATAGAGGGTCACCTTGTCTAATACCCCTAGTCTGATGGAACTGGTTGCCTGGAGAACCATTGATGAGAACAACTCCTTTTACTGATTTCACACACTGCATAACAGGATTTAGCCAATTGTGAGGAAACCCCATATCAGAGAGAATATTTTCTAAGAAAGACCATTCAATCCTGTCGTAAGCTTTACTTAGATCCATCTTTAATGCAAAATAGCCTTTCTTAGTCGCCTTACATCGATCAATAAAGTGATGGAGCTCCCCAGCAAGGATGACATTATCTGTGAGCAGTCTTCCACTGACAAACCCCGCCTGATTGAGTGAGATAACCTCTTTGAGGATATCAAGAACAGATGAAGTAACCTGATTACCGATAATGCTCCAAAAGGTCTTGAAGAAATAGCCATTGTAACCGTCAGGTCCAGGAGACTTATCTTTCCCTAACTGCCTCACTGCCTTTAAGACTTCCTGAGGATTGTAATCAGCTTTCAATTCATCTATAAAACTCTGACCCAGTTTACCTGTAACAACCTTCCTGAAAAAAGGATGAGTCACTGTTCCTGAAGTAGTAAACAGCTTTTGAAAGAAGTTAGAAGCTGTCTGATTCAACTGCTCCCAAGTAAACTCCAACTTCTCCTCATCATTCATTAGCCCAAAAATCAAGTTTCTCCTTCTATTATTCGAAGCTCTAGCATGGAAGTATCCTGTGTTCTTTTCACCCTCAGCCAACCATTCATCTCTAGATCTCTGTCTCCAAAACACTTCTTCCTTATGGGCCAACAACTCAATTTCAAACAGAAGCCTTTTCCTGTTAGCAACTGATCCTATAGAGTTCGGTGTCCTATTAATCCCTTCCAACTCTTTCTTCTTAGATCTCATTTTACACTTAATCTTGTTGAGAGACCAGCCACCCCAATCCTTCAACTTCTTAGAACACTAAAAGCTGAGATCTATCCAATTACTTCCTTCACTAGCCCAAACCTGACTCACTATCTGATGACAGACAGGATCCATAGTCTACATATTTTCGAATCTGAAAGGTTTTTTTGGCAAACTAAACTTGCCAAAAAATCTTATCAATATAGGGTTGTGATCAGAGTGCCGACGAGGGAGATGCTGAACTGAAATAGAAGGAAACAGCTTCAACAACTCAGAGTCACCAAACGCTCTATCCAATCTAGACCAGGATTGATTAGGACCATCCTGACCATTAGTGAACGTAGGCATATCCCCAAAAAAAACCCAGATCATTCAAACCACACTCCTGAACAGTGTCTCTGAACGGGGCTATCACAGACTCACTCCTAATCCTACCTCCCACCACTTCTGAAGCTTTCAGAACCTGGTTGAAATCACCAACTATCAACCACGGTAGGTTGACCTGGAGTTTAAGAATATTCAGAAGCTTCCAAGAAAAACGCTTAAGGGACCAGTTAGCCCAACCGTAGAAGCCAGTGAAGTGAAAACACATATCGTCAGCAATCTTCACATTAGCAGCTATATAGTGCTCAGAGCTGTTAACAACC
>CM041783.1:72251148-72430419 GCA_023374045.1 Limonium bicolor
TGTCTGTCTGTCCTTTTTTTTCTCTTGAGGATTAATACTGAAACTAACTCAAAGTTCTTTGGTATGGTCCAAGGTAATTTATATTTCTGGTTCCTACTCTGGATTAAACTCCAGATGCACTTACCCTTGTATTTTGTCCATACGTTTTTTTTATTGACATCTGTTTTGTTTTGTTCTAGCTCCTTTTCCTGTGTAGGAAATATTTCACTTCTGGCCTGCCACCGGTACCAAAAATCTAACCCTTATTATCTCTCTGTTAGTCTTGGGTGAATAACATTGTCTGGTCATTACTCCCTGCTGGCTGGTTTTTTCTCTATCTGCATTTTGTATATATGTCCACAACAAATAAGCAGCACACTTATCCTCATTATCATTTACATGTCTATTTAAGTGCCTAGTGCAGTTTAACTCATTTACTTAGTTAGATCATGTTAAGACTGGCTTAAACAGAAGAGAAAACTTGCTAAAACCTAAGATAAAAGAGAGAAAAGAAAATAGTAAAACATGACTAGTGACCTTAGTTCAAGTCGTAGCACTTCATCTTGCATATCCAGCTATTGGATTCAAACTGTGAGCTAGGAAGAGCAAGTTTTGGTTACTGTTGCAGGAGTTAGAAATGTTGTGCTTAATCTGCTTTCACTACCTGGTACCGTTTAGTTCAAATGATAATCTAGTCAGTAGTTTAATAACCCAGTAACAAACAGAGATGTGGATATTGTAGATTCAATTCTTTTTTTATGGCCCTCAGTCTGGCCTTCCCCAAGGAAGACAATAGAATGGAAAAATCTCATGAAATCTGGTTAGAAGTCATTTTTGCTCCTGTTTAGATTGCTGGTAGGGTTCTTTTTCATGTAACAACATTAGAACCAAACCTGTTAGATATTAAGGCAATTTCTTATCTATTCAGTTTCCCGTCGGTCATTTCTGTATATGATTTTGCTTGAGATGGTGTAAATACTATATACTCGAGTTTGTTTTATTCTGTTTGTTTGAAATAGGCACGGCAATTCTTTAACAATCTAGAAAACACAAGTTTTCTCTTATAACCGCTGGTTTGATAACTGATAGAAAGTTGGTTTGATAACTGATAGAAAGTTGGTAACTAATTAGACGCATGAACGCATTTGCTTATGATCTTCTTTTCACTCCTTTGCTACACAAGTTTTCTCTTATAACCGCTGGTTTGATAACTGATAGAAAGTTGGTAACTAATTAGACGCATGAACGCATTTGCTTATGATCTTGTTTCAGCAACCGGTGGACCAACTTGTAATTTGAGAAGGATGGATCAACCCCTACAGTAAGCATCAAGTTGCTACTGCTGTGTTTGACCTTTTAAGCATCAAGTTGATCTAGCTTGTACTCCACTATCTTCTCTTTCTCTTTTGGCAGGTCTCTATTTTTTTCTCTATAGTAGCATAGCAATAGCATCCATTTTCACAACATAATAGTCTCATAATATCATTTACTATTGCTGATATTTTGACATTATGCTTGTTTTTTTGTAATTTCTTGTTCTGTTCAGATTTAATTAGTGTTTAGTTATGTCTGAAACACTCCCGACACATGAGGAGCTGGAGGTCTCTGCTGGTTCTCTCAGCAACCAAG
This sequence comes from Limonium bicolor, assembly GCA_023374045.1. Classification (NCBI taxonomy): domain Eukaryota; kingdom Viridiplantae; phylum Streptophyta; class Magnoliopsida; order Caryophyllales; family Plumbaginaceae; genus Limonium; species Limonium bicolor. The sequence continues at coordinate 72,252,757 of CM041783.1, forward strand.
TGGCCAAAAAAAGAAAAGGGAAGGTAAGTTGATGGCTTTTTTTGTTTAAGTCACTATGCTTTTTTTTAAACAGATCAATACTTATAGTTAGATTCTTGTGTATAAATGATCTTATTTTATTTTTGTAGGTCCACATCGTGGTCCAAGCAGAGCTCTGAAATACAAGAAGTTACGACGCTCTCAACCACCAAGGCTTAAGATTTCCATTCCAGAAAAATGGGTGTCGCTGTTGGAGAGAGGCTCAACAATTTGTAGCAGAGGTGCTTGGGTGAAAGAAATTTGTCTCTTAACGTTGAGAGTTGGGATAAAATGCCGAAGGAAGTTATTGATCATCTTTATGGAAAGATACATGTATAAATTTATGAATTCTTGTTTATGATTCTTATTTTAATTTTGAATTCTCTTGTTTATTATTCTTATTTTAATTTTGAATTCTTTTGTTTATGATTGTAGAGTAAGTATGAGCTGTCCGATGAACCGCATGTTACGGATGCACTGAAGAAACAATGCTCAAACTTGTACCGACATTGGAGAGAGACTAAAGAAAAGATATTTCAAAAGCAACTCAAGTTTAAGAGAGTTAGAACGAACTGTCCTTCTGACATAGATCCTGATCAGTGGAAGTGGCTCGTATGTTACTGGTGTTCAGATAGACAAGGGTAATAAAACATGAGTACCTTCTGTTTTATTTTTGTTTATTGTAGTATTCAATAAATTTATAATGTAAGTTTTTTTATGCTAAATGTAGCAAAGGAGTGAAAAGAACAGAAACAATGCTCTTTCAATGAAGATACATCCAGCAAATGGATCAAAATCTATTGCAAGAATAGTAATTGAATTGGTAAGATTGTAAATTTTGCAAGTCCTAATATATGTAATTGATTTTGTTAATTAAATACTATTTAAATTTTTAAAATCCCTTTATTGGTAGGATTATGAGATTGAGAGGGCTCAGGGTAATGAAGAAAGCTCATCGGATGCTACTAGTATACAGACACAATTAGCAGAGCCAGCATACATCCAGCTTTGGTTAAAGACAAAAACGTAATATCTCTTTCTCTTTATTAAAAGGTACTCTAGTATCTTGATATACTTTGTTAATTTTTTTTATGATATACTAAAGGCATAAGGATGGGAAGCTAGATGAAGAACCAGAAAAAGTTCTTGAATTGTTTCGTGAGCTCCATTTGAAAATGATTGATGAGAAGGGCATCGATGATCTGTCTATTGAGGACGCATATGAGAAGGTTCTAGGCCACTCGTCAGGCCATGCCCGTGGGTTGGGAAGAGGGCACAAAGTCCCATCAAAGAAAGAGAATCTTGGGAGATTAGAATTTCAACATGAGCTCCATCAGCGAGAGGAAGAAGCTAAGGAGAGAGAGCGAGAGTTAAGGGCTGACTTTGAAAGGGAAAAATTACAATTACGCGCTGAGATTGAACAAAAGGAGAATGAAGCTAGGGACAGAGAGAGAGAGTTGAGGGCTGAGATTGAAAGAAAGGAAAGGGAAGCTATTGAAAGGGAAGCCAAAATGAAGGAAGAAATTCAAGCTCAAATGATGGAGATGTTCAGTAGGATGACAGGTAACCTTTCCCATTAATGTGTTTTTTTTCTTCTTAAATAATATGAGCAATTTTTAATTTTTATTAAATTTGTAACAGGTTCTGCTGCTCGAAGATAATCATACTGGGGGGTTGGTTGGCTTTGAAGTGTAGTGTAATGTGATTAGGTAAAAGAGTATTTTTTTGTAAGATCATAAATAGTAGAATGATCTTAGTTAACATATTTTTGAGGGGTGGATGATAGACTTTAGAGTATAAGTGTATGTGAAAAGGTCTTTAGAATATTTTGTTTATAAGCTCATAAGTAGTAGAAGGAGCTTAGTAATCATACTTTTGAGGGGAAGGAGTGCGGTAATGTATTAGTAGATTTTGATGTTAAAGAAATGTTTTGAAATGAAAGTTAAACTTGCAAAATTCTTGTTAGCTTGTCTATCCATATTATGCTTTGCTTCAATATCCAATGTTGATGCCCTGAGTGCTGCCATGCGGTCCAATAACCTGTACGCATGCTTGCTTGTTAATCTGTACTCAGGCTAGACTATGTCGTGCCAAAGCTACTGGTGAGTTTCTGTTTTCTCTGAAGCTACTGCACCTTTCCTTTCATGTTTCTATTTTCGATACTTGCACTAGTAGAAAGAAAGATTAGTTTTGTTACATCTACACTAAACTTCTGTGTAATTATGAAATTCTGTGTTTGAAATACAGATGCAAAGAATAATGGAAGGGAATGTTGAATGGGAATGGTTGGTGATTAGCCGGCTTCTTGTTAAGTGGAGATCACAAAGTAGGTTTATCATTCATCTAATTTGCTCTACTTGTTATGGAAATCATGAATGACATCTCTTTTATTTCTGCTCTACAGATGTGAGCCTCTTCCTAATGGGCAATTTTATATTGAGGTAAGACATGATCTCTCTTTTTGTTTCTTTGCATGAAGAGTATGCTTTTTATATGTATGAAAACTGAATGACCTGCTTGTTCACCACTGAATAAGTGAACTACTGTTAATCTAATTTGAATTTGACTCATAAGCTTTTGGGAAAAGTTAGATCTCACTGATATAGGAATTTCTACTTACTGTGCCATTTCAATTAAACAACCAGGTATAGAAATTAATTTGAATACTACTTTCTAATTAATGTTCTAGCTACAAAAGAGCTGCGAGAGATCAGAGGTTACTTCGTTTCTTAATTAGTTGCTAGTAATCGTTCAGAGCGCACTTCGAGATATATTTTCCCGTTTTCTGTTCAGATCTTCCGAGGTTGTTCTTAATCTGTATCTTAAATATTAATCAAATCTTTCTGTATGATGTTACATGCATGATGTATATCTGAGCCCATTTTTTCTTAGACTAGATCAAACTAAAGGTGCTTGCTTGCTACTATCAATATTATCCTAATTCGAATAAAAAATACTAGTAGTAGTTTGTTTGAAACTGTTTTAATTAGTGCTGTGTGATATGTCTCTGGGTTAATTTCATCATCTGGGAATGGATTCCACCTGACAACTTGATGGTTAACACAGATATAATTGATCGGAAATGGATTCACCAAACCGAAAGACCCAACAAGACACGCTGGTCGGTCCAAGAGCTGCTATGGACTTGACACCCAGTGGGAGTAGCAGCGTCCCCATTCAACCTCAGGAAGAGAAGCAGCAGCCTCAGGATCATCTGGACGAGCTTGCTCTCAAGCATCAAGCGGAGCAGCCAAAAAGCCATGACACCCAGCCTGATCCTGAGCCCAAGGTTAATTTCTTCTCTCTTTGTTCCTCCTCTCTTCCTGCATGCGTTAGTGTTGCTTTTTCCTTTCTTTAATTATAGAAAATACACTTGGTCTAAGATTCATGTAATAATGTTTCTGCTTTTGCTGTACACATTTATATCAACATCAGTAGCAAGTTTCTTTGGTTGTACTTTCTTGGTATCAGCAAATGCTTACAAATAACAAGTGATTATTTTTGTATACTTCAGCCCTGCACTAGCTGTTGAGAAAAAGATTTTTTTAATAGTTTGTGTTTTGGCAATGGCGACTGATGTATTGTACTGGTAGGTGCTTCGTCTGCTGCCTTCACCCGACTACTTGAGCTTTTGCCGATTTCTCATGTTTTTGAATTAACGTCAAGGCGTTGCAAGCATACTGGAGGAGCTTCTATGGATTGTAGAAGTCACAACAAGTAAGATGTCAATTCTAAATTCAATGTCGAAGATTCTTCGTGAAAATACTGCCTATTTATCTGAAGTGGGTGATGTTGTATTGAATCTTTCCTTTAGGTCTGATCTCCTTGTACTGAAGACAATAAAGCAGTCTATTAAGATGAGCAATAGTGTGTGCCATACTGCAACAATTCATGCCAATGCCATCATGCATGCTGGTATAACGTTGGATATGTTTCTTAGAGAGAATTTGGTTTGTAACTGTAGAGCTGAACATATACTTGAACGATATGAGCTTGTGAAATTATATTTTTCTTGGACCTTGAAAGTTATTGACTTTCTAGATCACTGACTTGAATTACTAGCACCCATCTTACTGTATACCTGAACATATATTGGCTGGAAAGTATAAATTATGGTTGTATTTGCAGGAGATGTAACACCCCAACCGTTAATCCTAAGCTTACCGTCTAATCGTCCTGTTAATCCTACGAGTTCGCAGCGGAATATCACTACTTACTACGGCGGGTGAAACAATGCCGCTAACCGCCCATACGGTTAGCTAGGCTACTAATACTTACAGTGGCGGTCTGATGCCAATAGTGTACCGAGCTACTAACATAATGCATAACAAATACAAAATACATTCTTACATCCTAGGATTACCGAGTATTTAAAGTGTATACTTACATCCCAAATCTAACTTCCAAATGAATGAGTTTCTAAGGTTCTCATCTATACCAATTCCCATTCTATCAATATCCAAAAAGGTGTACCACATGGTACACCGGCTAATCAAAAACAGTAGCCATGTACTACTTAGTACACCGATCATAATTCCATTGTTTACATACAAAAAGAAGACAAGAAATTAAACTTCAACTTCCTAGTCTTCATCCTTCGCGGGTACCTGCGTGTAGTAAAAACATCGCCCCAAGGGGCTCAGCAAAAGCTGCGCATGAACTCCGCATATACCGCGTGCTAGCTAGGGCACGCCGACTATTTAACGTCCACTAAACATGCAGTTCATTACTTTCATACATACATGCTTTACATACAACCGTACATACATTGTAATGCAATATTCACTTCAAGTCAACAATACAATAGAGTTCACAATACTTACCTTCACAAGGTTAGCCAAGTTGGGCATCCGGGTTAATCGGTATGCCAATTACTCTTTTACTCGATTCTCATTGCTTACTCTTACACATACTTACTTACTTTCATTTACTATACTTACTCATTCTTGCATTCTTACTTATACTCAAGTTAAGTCGTCGGGACCTCCGGCCTTGGGGACTACTCCGTCCCACATCCGGGATTTACTTGACTCACCAATCCGGGATGCTACCCATTTAAGGGGTTTGGGCCACGGACCAGCTTAAGAGTCAGGAATTGGAGCCAACCTCTCGTGACTCCGCACCCTCACGCGTGGCCGAAACTATATAGGACTTCTACTCATTCCAATTTAATTACCAAATTAAGTTAGAATGGTTAGCTTGTTAGGAATAAGTTAGAAGCCCATTCATAAACATATTCGGTCACAGTACAATACAACATACATACAAGCATTCATATCATCCATACATTTCATGAATTATACAAACTAAGATTTAAAGAAATTATACAACACTACATATTCACAAGTATGCATATTAACTCCGATTCGTGCGTTTATCTTATTTGGTGATCAATTAGCACACAACACACAAATCAGAGTAACCAAGATAGCATACGGGGCATGAGGAATTCATACCGTTCACCGTCGTACGTACTTCCAAACGTTCTTCCGGTGTCACAATTCAAATCCTAAAATTTACATATAAATGAATGATTAACTTTCTACGATTACTTTACTGGTGCTCTTACTATGTTTCCTATCTCACGTTTTCTAAGTCTTTACATTTCCTACACTTACATTTCATTTACTTACTCTTATTTATTTACCATGGTTTACTTACTTACATATATATATGTACATATGTATAGGTGGGTATACATACATATATGTATATAAACTAGCTACAATCATTTAGTTTTTTTTTTTTTTTTTTGTAAGTTATGGGTCGACCGACCCACCGACCGACCCAAGCCCTGGGTCGGTCCATTCCAGTAAGTTTCGTTCTCTGAAATTTCTCCCGACCGACCCAGAACTATTCCGACCGACCCATACACCTCTGGGTCGGTCCATTACCGAAAGTTTCGGATCTGTTTCCAAGCTCCGACCGACCCACCGACCGACCCAGGCTCTGGGTCGGTCGAAGTCAGAAACTTCGACAACAGAAATTTTTGGTCCGACCGACCCACGACCGACTCACGGCTCCTGGGTCGGTCCATTCCCGAAAGGTTTATACTCGGTTCTTAAGCTCCGACCGACCCACGGTCCGACCCAGACTCTGGGTCGGTCGGTAGCAGAATTTGCTACAGACCTTGTTTTTCTTTCCCATTTTCTCCCATTGTTTCCCCATCTTCCTACATACCTCCTAACATGTTTTTTACACAATTTAAACACTCTAATCATGCTAATTCATTTCCTAATTCATCACACAACCTCTTTACTAACTATACACATAATTTTCCCTAAGTTTCAACTCAACACTTGCACTAGTTATTCCCTAGTTGTGTTTTGCTACAGGTTTTAACACTTACACTCCCCTCCTACATCTCCCTCTTCTAATGTCATTTCTAGCACTCCTTATGCATCTAGAATACATTACCTACCTCTCTCAACTCACCCTCTAACTATCCAAACTAAAATCTGTTACAACACTCACATTAGTCACCTAGTTTTAATTCTCTAAGTGTTCTAACCCTAGGCAAATTTTGCCATAGTCTCCCTTGTAATTCTATACTCTCACCACATGTTCTAGTCCACATTTTGACACATATTTCACCTGTTACAATAACCAAAAATATACAAGCTCCCATTCATAATACCAATACTAAAACAACACTAAAAACACTACAAAATTTCCTGCACTCAACACTAATTCCCAATCTGTTTTAACAAGTTTTAAGAATGTTCTTTAAGGTTTAAAACCTTGTTTACTCTATACACATTACACTACTATCACATTACCATTTCCATTACTAAATTCACTTATAAAAATCTGTTACATTCATATATACACAGGCTACACAATGGTGAGTATCCTTACCTTGTTTCTCTTCTAGTTTCTTTCTTCTTCTTTCTCCTTCCTTCTCTCTCTCTCTACCGGTTTTCAAACCAAACCTCCAATGCTACAGCCCATCAACATACATATTTTCAATACCAAAACTAACCTTAACATCATTTGAGTTCTAATGCACATTCTAGGGTTTAGAATTTATATTACCTTGCAAGGGTTCAAATGGAGCTTGGAGTGGCTCAAGAACAATATTTCCAACTCCACCAACAAGCCAAAATCGGCTAGAACAAGAGGAAGAACAAGGGTTTAGTTCACAAATTTCGTTTTGCCATTTAGGCTAGAAAAGATGGAGTTTTTGAAGATATTTTTACCTTACAAGAACAAGGAGAAGGAGGGCCTTCTAATGGTGGTGTTGAATCTCCAAATGGGGTATACCCATAAAATCGAAAGTGCTCTTTTCTGGATTTTGAAAAGAGGGAATTGTAGCTCTTGAGGAGAGGAAGACAATGATGTAATTTCTGTAATTTTTGGAAGAGGTTTGCTAGAGTAACAAGAGGAGAGAAGTGGTAGTTTTTGTGAGTTTCTTCAAACCTCCATGGAAATCGGTGGAGAGGTTGAAGAAGAAAGAAAAGAGTGCTGGGTGGGGCTTCCTTACGTGAGAGAAGAGAATGAATTGGAGAGAGAGTGTGAGATAGGTAGTAAAGTAGTATTTTACTTTTTGCTTTTAAGTGTTTTGTTTGTTTGTAAATAGAGAGAATAAAGAGTGTGTGAGAGGAAGAGAAATGGGGGGGGGGGGGGCGGCTGGCATCACACACCCACACACACACATTTCACTTTTTATTTTAAAAGTGGACACATAAGTTTGCGTTATTTATACTTCTACCCCACAACTTCCCGTTTTTGACAGTTTTTACTAATCTCTCGTTTTACTGATTTTATTGGTCCTAAAGCTTCACTAATATTTATTAATGATTATTTAGTTGATCAAATTATTACGAGTCTATTTGACCCGCTTAAAGACACGTTTTCCCGGTTACCTCGAAAACGCGCTTTAAGGTTCGGTAATGTTTTTAAAACCGTTTTAAAGATCCGTTTTCTTCGGGATTTGCTCCCTAATAATTATTTATACTTAATTAAGCCTCTAAAATACTTATTAGCCTAATTAATCATTATTTTTAATTACGGGGTATTTCAATCTACCCCCCTTAAGAAACTTTGCCCTCAAAGTTGCTCAAGGTTAATAGCTTATAATTCTACTCATTATGCAACCCAATTGCCATAATGCATCTTACTACACCTATGAGGTGTTTACTTCTTTCACATTGCAAACATACACACTTCAAGCATCATACACAATCTGCATACACAATTCAAGTACAATACACAATTCACATACACAATCCATCCTTCTCATTCATACCATACCCCAATACACAATACACCATTACCATTCACAATTCACATTACACCATACATTGCACATTCATATCGTTCACTACACATTACACATAAGTTCGCTTGCACTACATGTGCCATACAAAATGCAATGCTTACCCTGAAGCAATGCAAAGCAAAAGGGCTCTACCCCCCTTAAAAGGGGTACGACCCGTACCCGTATATTACATACTAGACTAACTAGTCTATGAATAACTGTGGGTACTTAGCCTTCATGGCATCTTCTAGTTCCCATGTCGCTTCTTCGACATCATGGTTAGACCATAGGACCTTCACCATTCGTATAGACTTATGGCGAGTGTCTCTGGTCTTCCTATCAAGGATCCTCACTGGGGTTTCAACATACCTCATGTTCGGCTCGATGGAAAGTCTCTCGGGCTCCAACACATGGGAAGGATCAGCCATATACTTTTTGAGTTGTGACACATGAAATACATCATGGACACGTCCCAAGTCCTCAGGTAATGCTAACCTGTAGGCTACTGAACCAACTCTTTCGGTGATAGTGTACGGCCCTACAAATTTTGGGCTTAGCTTGCCCTTCTGACCAAAACGGAAGACACCCTTCATAGGTGAAACGCGCAAGAACACTTGATCGCCCACGGCGAACTCAAGGTCGCGTCGTCTCACATCCGCATAGGATTTCTGTCTATCTTGGGCTGCCTTCATATTGGCTCGGATCTGCTGAACTTCAGCTTGCACTTGCTCAAGATACTCCGGTCCTGTGATGACCGCTTCGCTTGACTCATCCCAACATAAAGGTGTATGGCAAGGTCTACCGTATAGGGCTTGGAAAGGCGACATCTTAATCGAGGCGTGATAGCTATTATTATACGAGAACTCGATAAGATGAAGCTTATCTAACCAACTTCCCTGAAAGTCTAAGGCACATGCCCGAAGCATGTCCTCCAATGTCTGGATGGTCCTTTCTGTCTGACCGTCGGTTTGAGGATGGAAGGCGGTACTCAACTTCAATTCTGTACCCAGCGCTTCCCTTGTAGCTCTCCAGTATCTCGAAAGAAATCTGGTGTCGCGATCAGATACTATGGTTTTTGGGACTCCGTGGTGTCTGATAATCTCCTTATCGAATAGCTCTGCAAGCTTCACTACCTTCCAGGTGTCCTTCATCGGTATGAATCTGGCCACCTTGGTAAGGCGATCAACTACAACCCAGATCATGTTGAGTCCTTCCCTGGCAGGTGGGAGTCCTACAACAAAATCCATAGAGATATCATGAAATTTCCATTCCGGAACTGGCATCGATTGTACCATTCCGCCCGGTCTACGATGTTCGAATTTTACTTTTTGGCATGTTAAGCATCTCAATACGAATTCCGTCACATCCGATTTCATTCCAGACCACCAGAAGTATCTCTTCATGTCTTTGTACATTTTAGAGGCTCCCGGATGGACTGACAATGTGGAACTGTGTGACTCTCGCAGGATGCGATCCCTTAGCTCTGCAATGCTTCGGGGGACGCATAGCCTGCCATCCAACCGAATCAAACCATCTTCATGTAGCTTGAAGTCATACTTTTTCTTTTCAAATGTACCATTCTCGATCTTTTGTCTGATTTCGGTTAGGTAAGGGTCGCTCAACTGAGCATCTCGCACCTCGTCAACCAAGCTAGAAGAAGCGAGTAGCGAATGGAGCGAGTGTGCTCGACGGCTCAGGGCGTCGGCTACCACGTTAGCCTTCCCTTCCTTATACTGCAGATTGATGTCATAATCTGAGAGGAATTCCATCCATCTTCTTTGTCTCAAGTTGAGTTCTTTTTGAGTAAATACATACTGTAAGCTCTTATGATCGGAGTAGATGGTGATGCTTACCCCATAGAGATAGTGTCGCCATATCTTCAAGGCGAAGACAATGGCTCCTAACTCTAAGTCGTGAGTCGGGTAATTCTCCTCATGCTTTTTCAGCTGGCGGGAGGCATAAGCTACAACCTTGCCATGCTGCATGAGTACGCATCCCATTCCTTTGCCTGATGCATCACAGTATACCTCAAATCCCTCGGTGCCCTCGGGAAGAGTAAGGATGGGCGCTGAGGTCAATGAGTCTTTTAGTTTCGTGAATGACAATTCGCACTCGTCTGTCCATACAAACGGTGTATCCTTTTTCATCAGTGTAGTCATGGGCTTAGCGACTTTCGAGAAGTCCTTTACGAATCTCCGGTAGTAACCGGCTAGACCAAGAAAGCTCCGAATGTCGGTAACAGTCTTGGGCCTAGGCCATGATCGTACAGCTTCTATCTTAGAAGGGTCAACTGAGATACCTGCGCTCGAGATGACATGTCCAAGGAATGATACCTGATCAAGCCAGAACTCGCATTTGGAGAACTTCGCGTACAGCTGGTTCTCGCGCAGTGTCTCAAGTACTTTCCTAAAATGAATTTCATGTTCCTCTGCTGATTTAGAATATACCAGGATGTCGTCGATGAAGACAACAACCGAAGTGTCTAACTGCTCACTGAATAAACGGTTCATGAGGTCCATGAATTTAGCTGGTGCATTTGACAACCCGAATGGCATCACTGTGAATTCATAGTGGCCATATCTGGTACGGAATGCCGTTTTCTCAATGTCTTGTTCCTTAATTGCAATTTGATGATACCCTGAACGGAGGTCGATCTTGGAGAAGACTGAGGCTCCTTTCAGCTGGTCGAATAGGTCGTCGATGCGTGGCAATGGGTATTTATTCTTGACTGTGACCGCATTCAGTTCGCGGTAGTCAATACAAAGGCGGAGACTACCGTCCTTCTTCTTCACAAAGAGGACCGGTGCTCCCCAGGGTGATACGCTCGGACGTATAAACCCTTTGTCGAGAAGGTCTCGTAACTGTTCTTTTAGTTCGGTCATTTCTGCAGGTGCCATGCGGTACGGTGCCCTAGCAATGGGACCGGTACCTGGCAATAGATCAATTTCGAACTCCACTGCTCTCGGTGGTGGCATGCCGGGTAGCTCCTTAGGGAATACATCGGGATACTCGGATACAATGGGTACTTCATCACTGAACTCTGGATCTCGCTCCAGGTCTTGTACATAACACAAATATATTTCTTGGCCCTTTCTGAGCTCCCGGTACATAGCCATGGCAGATATGAGTGTGGTCGAAGGCTCTCTCGGTCTCTGGCGGTAAGATACGGTAACCCCAGAAGGACTCTTGAGCAGCAAACGATGCTCGGCGCAAAGGATTCTACCCTTGTGCCGCTCCAACCAATTCATTCCGATAATTAAGTCGAATCCCAATCCATTGAATTCGATGAAGGAAATGGGAAACGCTTCATTTTTGATTTCGATGGTGGCTAATTGGTAGTATTTGGTGCACTTTACTCGCTCCTTCGATGGGAGAGTAACCATGAAGTTCGGTAGCTCATCTGCATCTAGCTTCAACCTCTTCACAAAGGATGGTGATACGAAAGTGTGAGAGGCGCCGGAGTCGAATAATACATTGGCATCAATGCCATTTACTGGGAAGGTTCCCGTTAATATGGTGCCGCTTCTGCCGGCTTGTGCTTCGGTGAGGATGCTCAGGTTACCTTCGGTACCGAGCCCACAACCTATTGAAGTCACAATTGGATAAGTATTGATGGTGGACACAAGTGGAATTAATTCAACACTGCTCTTTATTGATAAACCAACCATCATACATACCGTGTCTCTAATACACGTTACTAACCGATTACATGATACTAGGAATTTAATACTTTCTAAAGGTAAGGTTCAGGCGTCCTGGTTTCATGTGTGTGGCATTGATTATTGCCGGTGGTGCTGTATTCAGCTTGATCTTGTTGATACCGTGATACAGCATCCTAGAGTTTCCACCCATGATTAGGACATCTCCTGATCTCAATACCAATTTCGGTGCAAGGTCCACACGCTTCTGCTCGCTGAACAGGAATACGGTGTCATCACCAATGGACCAAGACACTACGGGCACTCCCTGTTCGAGAGATTCCGCTGTCTCGTCCTTGTCTTGGTGTAACCCAAGTCGTCCTTCTTTCTCATAGAAGTTGACAATACAAAGATTCGCTTCAAGTGCGGGAATCGGTTCATGTTCACATTGTTGTGCAAGTTCTACTGCTTGCGTGACGAGTGTCTGGAACTCTGGAGGTATTGTCGGTGGCGTCGCTCCGTCGTGTTGTCGTGTCTCCTGGTATGTCTTGGTATAAGGATTCCAGTCCTTTCCCAAGCACATCATCTTCAGCTTCATCTTCGCTCCACCGGGAAATTCGGGTGTGTAAAATCCTCCTTGGCCCGTTCCTAGCTCGTTGCATCGTCGGATGATTGAAATTTGTGCTTCAGGTGTCAGGTATTCCCTTAATAAAATCATACCTGGTCGGATGACCTGACACTGTTCGTTGGTGTAGTCGTGGTTGGTGATGTCGATCTCTTCTTGATTCAGGTTAACCGGTATCGGATAACAGATACTAAAGCTTCCTATGGTTACAAATTCATCTACGGTGAGTACTAGTTTCAACTACTTCATTTCATGCTCATTACATACTCCAATCATTTACTAATGCATTCATTCAAATAATTATTCTACTACTTAGTCATGCTACTTCAAGGATTGAAGGTTTAGATGATTACCTGGGCCGGATTTCGAACCGGACCCATCACGGTCAATGACATGGAGAACAGGCTGCCTCTGAGGTGCTCCCCTCTGAGGACCCCGGGATCCCTGTCCCTGTGGTGCCTGCTGGGCCGGTGCTTCGCCAGATGCCACCTCCTTGCCCTCTCTCTGTTTGTAGTTCTGAAAGTTCCCCTTTGGCTTGGTGCTCTCTGGGCATCTATTGGCTGTGTGGCCCACCTTCTGACAGTTGTAGCATTTAATCTCCCTCCCATAGCAATCCTTGCCGGGATGGTCAAGGTTGCACTTCCTGCACACATACGTGCGGCCATCTGAGAAGGTTTTAGCGGTACCGGAGCTAGAACCTGAGGTTGGAGGGTTAGCACATGTGTGCGTGGATATACTAGAAATAATATTTATACGAATGCGAATTGGAAATAGAATTTACTCTTAGGAGGGTGTGATCTCAGTGGCTTCGCAGCCACCGGTGCAGAATAACCTAGCTGAAGAATCTCAGCTGGTTTGCCCTGCTCAGCATGGGCACTGCTCTCACTTGGGGACTTCTTCTGAGAAAAGAAGTTCCCTTTCTTCTTCTTCCAGCTTTTACCCTGGTTCTGCTCCTCGCCATTAGTGTTCTTGTTGTTGGCCTTGCGCTTAAGCGCGGTTTCCTCATCCCGAAGTTGGCAAGTGATCTCAACGCGAGAAGCCGCGTGATAACACTCCTGAAATTTCAGGTATTAGCCGGGATGATGTTTAAGAAGGATAAGAAAAAGATTCAAGAATTTCAAGGGATTTAAGGAATTGAATTGATACCAAGGGTTAACTGATATTTACCTGGAGAGAGGTAAATCGAGTGTAGCCCATACCGTACTGAAGGCGATGGCTCAGACCGCCATAGAAGCGATCGACCAACACCTGGCCGGTGTATCCTAGATCAGGGAGAAGATGGAGAATGGATGTGAAAGTGCGGTAGTACTCATCCACAGACATCTTGTCTGTCATCTTTAAGGCGTCTAGTTCTAGCCTTTTCTTGGTCTTTACGTGCTCAGGATAGTACTTTGAACGGAGGAGTGATGCAAAAGACTCCCAATCAAAGGTGGGGTCGTTGACGTGTTCGTTCTTGATTAACTTCCACCAGTCCATGGCTGCATCTTTCAGGTAGTAGGCAGCAACTCTCACTCGAACTCCAGCAGGAGCTTCGAGGGTTTCAAAGGCTGTCTCCATCTCGGAGATGTAGGCTTCTAGCTTAGCCGGATCACTCTCGCCCCTAAAGCAAGGAGGGCGGAGTTCCGCTACAGCTTTCACCCAATTGGCTTCTCTGGGAGGAGGGGGAGGGATTGGCCCCGCTTGAGTTTGGTTCTGCTGAGTTTGTTGTACAGCTTGGATTACTTGGGGTAGCATTTGTGCTACCGTGGCAGCGACGATCTCAGCTATCGTCTGCGTGCCGGTTCCATCTGAGGCTTCGCCTCTAGGTCGGCCTCGGCCTCGTCCTGACATCTGAATATTTAACAGTTACATTAGGCTTGCAAGATGTGACTCAAAGGTCTTGGAATTTAAGCAAGGTATCGTTCTTAGAACGTCAAGGGTATCCGTTATTAACAACGGTAGTTCCTAGTTAGGTTTCTAAGTATTCGTCTTGAGACGATTGAAATCCTAACTCGGTAATTCCCTATGCTCGGTACTTTGGACATCAGAGCGTAACTACGCTCTGATACCACTTTTTGTAACACCCCAACCGTTAATCCTAAGCTTACCGTCTAATCGTCCTGTTAATCCTACGAGTTCGCAGCGGAATATCATTACTTACTACGGCGGGTGAAACAATGCCGCTAACCGCCCATACGGTTAGCTAGGCTACTAATACTTACAGTGACGGTCTGATGCCAATAGTGTACCGAGCTACTAACATAATGCATAACAAATACAAAATACATTCTTACATCCTAGGATTACCGAGTATTTAAAGTGTATACTTACATCCCAAATCTAACTTCCAAATGAATGAGTTTCTAAGGTTCTCATCTATACCAATTCCCATTCTATCAATGTCCAAAAAGGTGTACCACATGGTACACCGGCTAATCAAAAACAGTAGCCATGTACTACTTAGTACACCGATCATAATTCCATTGTTTACATACAAAAAGAAGAAATAAACTTAACTTCAACTTCCTAGTCTTCATCCTTCGCGGGTACCTGCGTGTAGTAAAAACATCGCCCCAAGGGGCTCAGCAAAAGCTGTGCATGAACTCCGCATATACCGCGTGCTAGCTAGGGCACGCCGACTATTTAACGTCCACTAAACATGCAGTTCATTACTTTCATACATACATGCTTTACATACAACCGTACATACATTGTAATGCAATATTCACTTCAAGTCAACAATACAATAGAGTTCACAATACTTACCTTCACAAGGTTAGCCAAGTTGGGCATCCGGGTTAATCGGTATGCCAATTACTCTTTTACTCGATTCTCATTGCTTACTCTTACACATACTTACTTACTTTCATTTAATATACTTACTCATTCTTGCATTCTTACTTATACTCAAGTTAAGTCGTCGGGACCTCCGGCCTTGGGGACTATTCCGTCCCACATCCGGGATTTACTTGACTCACCAATCCGGAATGCTACCCATTTAAGGGGTTTGGGCCGCGGACCAGCTTAAGAGTCAGGAATTGGAGCCAACCTCTCGTGACTCCGCATCCTCACGCGTGGCCGAAACTATATCAGACTTCTACTCATTCCAATTTAATTACCAAATTAAGTTAGAATGGTTAGCTTGTTAGGAATAAGTTAGAAGCCCATTCATAAACATATTCGGTCACAGTACAATACAACATACATACAAGCATTCATATCATCCATACATTTCATGAATTATACAAACTAAGATTTAAAGAAATTATACAACATCATACAACACTACATATTCACAAGTATGCATATTAACTCCGATTCGTGCATTTATCTTATTTGGTGATCAATTAGCACACAACACACAAATCAGAGTAACCAAGATAGCATACGGGGCATGAGGAATTCATACCGTTCACCGTCGTACGTACTTCCAAACGTTCTTCCGGTGTCACAATTCAAATCCTAAAATTTACATATAAATGAATGATTAACTTTCTACGATTACTTTACTGGTGCTCTTACTATGTTTCCTATCTCACGTTTTCTAAGTCTTTACATTTCCTACACTTACATTTCATTTACTTACTCTTATTTATTTACCATGGTTTACTTACTTACATATATATATGTACATATGTATAGGTGGGTATACATACATATATGTATATAAACTAGCTACAATCATTTAGTTTTTTTTTTTTTTTTTTTGTAAGTTATGGGTCGACCGACCCACCGACCGACCCAAGCCCTGGGTCGGTCCATTCCAGTAAGTTTCGTTCTCTGAAATTTCTCCCGACCGACCCAGAACTATTCCGACCGACCCATACACCTCTGGGTCGGTCCATTACCGAAAGTTTCGGATCTGTTGTCCAAGCTCCGACCGACCCACCGACCGACCCAGGCTCTGGGTCGGTCGAAGTCAGAAACTTCGACAACAGAAATTTTTGGTCCGACCGACCCACGACCGACTCACGGCTCCTGGGTCGGTCCATTCCCGAAAGGTTTATACTCGGTTCTTAAGCTCCGACCGACCCACGGTCCGACCCAGACTCTGGGTCGGTCGGTAGCAGAATTTGCTACAGACCTTGTTTTTCTTTCCCATTTTCTCCCATTGTTTCCCCAATCTTCCTACATACCTCCTAACATGTTTTTACACAATTTAAACACTCTAAATCATGCTAATTCATTTCCTAATTCATCACACAACTCTTTACTAACTTATACACATAATTTTCCCTAAGTTTCAACTCAACACTTGCACTAGTTATTCCCTAGTTGTGTTTTGCTACAGGTTTTAACACTTACACTCCCCTCCTACATCTCCCTCTTATAATGTCATTTCTAGCACTCCTTATGCATCTAGAATACATTACCTACCTCTCTCAACTCACCCTCTAACTATCCAAACTAAAATCTGTTACAACACTCACATTAGTCACCTAGTTTTAATTCTCTAAGTGTTCTAACCCTAGGCAAATTTTGCCATAGTCTCCCTTGTAATTCTATACTCTCACCACATGTTCTAGTCCACATTTCGACACATATTTCACCTGTTACAATAACCAAAAATATACAAGCTCCCATTCATAATACCAATACTAAAACAACACTAAAAACACTACAAAATTTCCTGCACTCAACACTAATTCCCAATTTGTTTTAACAAGTTTTAAAAATGTTCTTTAAGGTTTAAAACCTTGTTTACTCTATACACATTACACTACTATCACATTACCATTTCCATTACTAAATTCAAACTTATAAAAATCTGTTACATTCATATATACACAGGCTACACAATGGTGAGTATCCTTACCTTGTTTCTCTTATAGTTTCTTTCTTCTTCTTTCTCCTTCCTTCTCTCTCTCTCTACCGGTTTTCAAACCAAACCTCCAATGCTACAGCCCATCAACATACATATTTTCAATACCAAAACTAACCTTAAACATCATTTGAGTTCTAATGCACATTCTAGGGTTTAGAATTTATATTACCTTGCAAGGGTTCAAATGGAGCTTGGAGTGGCTCAAGAACAATATTTCCAACTCCACCAACAATCCAAAATCGGCTAGAACAAGAGGAAGAACAAGGGTTTAGTTCACAAATTTCGTTTTGCCATTTAGGCTAGAAAAGATGGAGTTTTTGAAGATATTTTTACCTTACAAGAACAAGGAGAAGGAGGGCCTTCTAATGGTGGTGTTGAATCTCCAAATGGGGTATACCCATAAAATCGAAATTGCTCTTTTCTAGATTTTGAAAAGAGGGAATTGTAGCTCTTGAGGAGAGGAAGACAATGGTGTAATTTTTGTAATTTTTGGAAGAGGTTTGCTAGAGTAACAAGAGGAGAGAAGTGGTAGTTTTTGTGAGTTTCTTCAAACCTCCATGGAAATCGGTGGAGAGGTTGAAGAAGAAAGAAAAGAGTGCTGGGTGGGGGCTTCCTTACGTGAGAGAAGAGAATGAATTGGAGAGAGAGTGTGAGATAGGTAAGTAAAGTAGTATTTTACTTTTTGCTTTTAAGTGTTTTGTTTGTTTGTAAATAAGAGAGAATAAAGAGTGTGTGAGAGGAAGAGAAATGGGGGGGCCGGCTGGCATACACACACCCACACACATTTCACTTTTTATTTTAAAAGTGGACACATAAGTTTGCGTTATTTATACTTCTACCCCACAACTTCCCGTTTTTGACAGTTTTTACTAATCTCTCGTTTTACTGATTTTATTGGTCCTAAAGCTTCACTAATATTTATTAATGATTATTTAGTTGATCAAAATTATTACGAGTCTATTTGACCCGCTTAAAGACACGTTTTCCCGGTTACCTCGAAAAACGCGCTTTAAGGTTCGGTAATGTTTTTAAACCGTTTTAAAGATCCGTTTTCTTCGGGATTTGCTCCCTAATAATTATTTATACTTAATTAAGCCTCTAAAATACTTATTAGCCTAATTAATCACTATTTTTAATTACGGGGTATTTCATGTGCATTTCCTTCTTGAGCAAGCATCTGTTTCGAAGCACCAGTTTCTTGGACGAGCTGGGTTGATGGCTTTGGCAGAGTGCATATCTTCAGCAGGCATCTGTATGATTGATATTATGCATCAGTATAGATTGAGAACTTGAACAATTCCAGCAGCAGTTTCTTTATGAAGCTAGTTATGAAACAGATATAATTGTAATGAGCTTGATTGGTCAGTGTAGTACTAGTTTGATTGAATCAAAAACTAATGTAAAAGCACATTCTTTGCAATAAAAATGCACCGTTTGTGTCAGACCTTGATATATGGGGCTGTGATATGAGCCCTGTATGTATTTTTTTTTTTCAAAATAAAAGAACAAGGGGGCGACATTTGAATTGCCTCTTTTGTTGAAGATCAACGGAGGCGACCTTCTCATGTCGCCTCTATTGCGCAATGTGTAGAACAAAGCAATGGGGGCGAGTTAACCGTCTTGCCTCGTTTGTTCAAGATCAATGGAGGCGAGCACAACTGGTTGCCTCTGTTGCATGTTCTGTAGACTAAGCAATGGAGGCGAGAAAATTTACTTGCCTCATTTGTTGGATATCAACGGAGGCGAGATAAGAACGTTGCCTCCCTTGCTTATGGATAATGACGTTGCCTCAGTAGGTCCAAAGCAACGGGGGCGAGATTATGATGCCCCGGTAGCTTGTCATCTACAGAGGCGAGTTTTGTTGCCTCTGTAGGTAAAATCAACAGAGGCAAACAAATCTTTCGCCTCCATATTCAACTGAGGCGATCTTTTAGAGGCAATCTAGACGCAACATTTTTCTCGCCTCTAAAAGTCGACAGAGGCAATTTTCTGATTTACAGAGGCAATAAAAGTTGCCTTCATAGATCTTATATGTAGTAGTGTAACTAGTATTCCACCAAAATCTCCTCCTCGTTCGCTAAAGGAAAGGAAATGAAGATAAGTTGGTGTCATTGAACTGGCATATTTACAACCTCAGCTTTCAGGGATTCGAAAAGTTCTGTCGATAAATAACGTTCTCCGCCGCTTGGAAACACCACCTAAGAGACATAGTACATGTTAGCAGCAGAACAACAGATAGACTTTACTCATTATAAGAATAATCAATCACGGGAGGATGAAATTAAGATAAAGCAACTAAGGTAAATCCAATTAAGAGGCGTACTACGATGAGTTTATCAGCATTTTCTGGTCTTTTGGCTAGTGTTATAGCAGCAACACAAGCAGCTCCGGAAGAAATGCCCACCTATATAGGTAGCGTTCGTTCGAGGCGTTTCGTGGGCTTTGGGCGAATCGTCCCGATTTTGGACTTGTCCGCAGGCGGTAAAAAGTGGACATTAATGTGGACTTTCGTCATTTTTGGGCATTTTCCCAAACGCAGGGAAACCCTGCGTTCACAACTAAACGCGGCCGCTTTCCCAAAATACATATGATACATTGTCCTAACTACCCCTGGTCAAAATATATTGGGACTGGCAACACAACACCGGCAGGTTAGTAGATTCGAAACGAAAATTCTCGACCACCATTAACTTCAGACAGATTTCTGTCATCTTCATTTACTTCCTCCCATTACTCTCATTACTCCCGTTGGTAGGGTACTGTCGTATCTCGGGGGAAGATTCCATTCCCATCTTCGCCGAATCGCCATTATTCTCAGGCTCAACAACCATTTCTCGATGGTGAGGTCAAGTTTAACAAATCCCTTTTCTGGCCTATGCCCTTCTCTAAATTCGGCGCGGATGGTAAGTGTTATCTCCTTCTCTCTGTCAATTTACTCGACCGTGGCGGAACAGGGAGGTGGCGGAACAGGGAGGTGAAAGGCAGCAGGAGATGTCCAATGAGGGGTAAAAATGGAAATGTGTATGAGAGAGCATATATAACTGAACAGCTCAACTTCGAACGGCCCCATTTCTAACACATCATTAATCTGGGCTTTTGTATGGGACATTAATGTCCACATTAATCTTCTCCAAAATTAGCAGCTCCTGATCGAACGGGGCCATAGTAGCACCAGAAATTAAAACCAAAACAGTGACATGAAATGAAAGTTACTGATAAAATAGTAGTAATTTGAGGAAGAATTAACATATAAAAGTGCATGCATTACACGAAATATGTATTCATAAAATCGATAAAGATGTAATCAATAAGAGATCATCAACTCACCAATAACCCTTCTTTTAAAGCGAGTTGTTGAGCCATGTTCATAGCTTCATCACTTGACACCTAATTAAATTTATACACCATCCACAAACTAGCTATATGTAAAATGTATATACTCATATATTGACCAATTTCTTTCAACAGCATGAGTAGAAGTTGCATGCACCTCTAAGACTTCATTGAGTACGCTTAAATCCAGAACTTTTGAAATATAGTCACCACCAAGGCCTTGGATTTTATGACAACCTTTCATTTGTATTGCAGCACATAGGTACAAATTAAAGGGTATACCAATTAGCTATCAGTCTAAACAAAATAATTAATTAGATATATAGACTCACAAGAAGGCGTATCATATATATCAAATTAATTAGGCTACTTACCAATAATCTTTCCGTTGAGTATGGCACTTTCAGAGGGCTCAACACCATACACCTTTATGTATATACATATGTACATAAGTGGCAATTAGGTTTCTTCGTCATGTCATGCCAATTATTGCAACAATGGAAGGTCAAAAATGGAAATACTTAAATTACCTTGATGTGTGGATTTTGGTCTTTAAGAAACTTGCCAGTTCCAGTGATAGTACCACCAGTCCCAATCCCACATACCAGTGCATCAACTTTCCCATCAGTTGCATTCCAAATCTCTGGTCCAGTTGTGTCATAATGAATCTGCACATTATATATATATGTTGCATATATAATTATAAGTTACAATTTATAACCCAGATGGTAATATAATATAAATATATTGTGTAGAGTTTTTTTTTTGATAATTTGGGCATAGATATATTGTGTAGAGTAATTAGGGATTAGTATATTACCTGTGGATTAGCTGGATTTTCACACTGATTAGTATAATAACTATTTGGAATCCCATCAGCTACCTCCTTCACTTTATCAAAAAATTGCTGCATTCCATTTGATTTATCGAGGAAGATCAATTCAGCACCAAATGCTCGAAGAATTATTTTTCTTTCAAGACTAGCTTCACTTGGCATGATTAGTATCAATCTATAGCCTCTAACTGATGCCATCATTGCTAGCCAGATTCCAGCATTACCACTAGTTATCTCAACAATAGTGCTCTGCACTCACCAAACCAAATTTATTATATAATAAGAAATGATCGAGAAATAGATTAGAAATCAAGAACGGTTGAAATATGTACCTTTCCAGGAGTGATTAGGCCTTTCTCCTCATCATCTTTAATCATACCGTATCCAATTCTGCAAAATCATATATTTATATATATGGAACATATATCGATCTATTATATTCTCAATTAATTAATTTGTTGAAATTAATTAAGAAAACTAATTAATTTAAGCTCTAGCCTGATCAAAAGAAGAAAAAAAACAATAACCTATCTTTGGCACTAGAACAAGGTTCCATCATCTCTAGTTTGGCAGCAACACGTGCCACACAACCTTCCACAACATGGTTGAGATACACCATTGGAACATTGCCTACTAACTGCATATACATTAATATTCTAGGATCTTAATATACATTATACACTTAAATAAAGGTATAAATTCCCTCCGAATGACCATCTTATTTATTATTTAGACATGTATGTTTGATTTTAATATTTAGCATATAAGATAAACTATATATTACAAAATTTAGTTTTATGATATTGAAAAAACTTACCCAAAAATAAATATGTTAACAGTTTTAGTTAGTTTACCTCAGAAATATTTTCGGCAATTTCATCGACTTTCCCTTGCATGGTGGTGGTGGTGCTAGCTCGAACTAGCACTGAAGATCAATACAAGTTATCTTCTACTACCGTCGTCTAATTAATTGAATTGACTGGTGTAGACAGACAACAAGAAGAGAGAAATTAAGTACACCAATGAATGCACTTAATTAGCTGCTTGAGAAGACTTACACAAATTCTTGATGATATATATAGAAGCTAGCTTGAAGGAGGAGTGGAGTGGCTTTCATACGTTTTTATAGGGATAGTCTAAGCAAATTCTCAGTGGTATGGAACCTAGTTAATTACTATATACACCCATTTTTTAAGCCTATTATTGCAAAAGGTACACGACTATTTAAAGTATATCACTACTAATAAAGCAGCATTGGATATTGCACATGCCTAAATATCTTTCCAGATTCGTTCTCTTGCAGGCGGCCCCAATTAAAACAGGTTGTCTTGGCTATAACCGGATGTAGTCAAAGATGGCTGACTTATGTGTTTGTTTTTTTTAAGCGCCGACATCTTACGTTTTTTTTCTTTTTTTGTTTTTGTTTTTTTAAGATTTTTATTTTCCTTTTTTATCACAAAATCTTTAAATTATTGTAATTTTTAACACTAATTTTTAGCTACATGTGAATGTAGCCATCTTGACTACATCCAAAAAGATTTTAGTCAAATTAAAATAAAAAAATATCTTTATAGTAGGGTAATTTTGTAATTAATGAAATATAGTGTGACAAAATTGAAAATAGGAGAAACAACAAAAAATAAGACGCGCAGCGTACACTTTTAATTTTTTAATTTTTTTTCCTTTATCACAATATTTTTAAATTGTTTTAACTTTTAATATATAAGTGCAAAATGAAAAAAAATTATATCATTAATCATCTAAATTCGAGCTCTTCAAAATAACACCAGTCATGGATATGTTTTGACTTTTTTAAAAAATTATTTTTACATGTATACCATGATATTTTAATGTGAGGATGTATGTACATATTTTAATATGAGAATGTACATGTTTTAATGTGACGATATACATTTCAAATGTGAGAATGTACATGTTTTTTAATGAACATCTGTACATGTTTGTATGGTCATATGTACATGTTTGTATGACTGTCTGTACAAGTGTTCTTTATATGTACAGGTTTTAATCTAAGAATGTACATATTTAATGATTCGTACAGGTTTATATGACTATCCATATGTTGTTAATGTACATGTTCTTATGTGAGGATGTACATGTTTTAGTGAACATTTGTACAGGTTTGTATGACCATCTGTACAAGTTTTCTTTTACGTTATGTGCTCCATACATGTAAAAATAATTTTTTAAAAGTTGTCAAAATATATCCATGACTTGTCTTGTTTTTAAAAGCTTGAATTTAGATGAATAATGATATAATTTTTTTTTCATTTTGGACTTATACATTAAAAATTCAGGCTATCTTGGCTACAACCGGATGTAGCCAAAGATGGCTGCCACCCGTGTTTGTTTTTTTTTTTTTGGGAAAATTACATCGCCCACCCATGACGTTTGGCGAAATTACACAGCCCACCCACGAGGTTTTAAAAATTACTTTGCCCATCCATGTGGTTTCCACAATTTTACATCCAGCAACTATACTAATATTGATCAACTTAAAAGATGGTTAAATGATATCCAAATTTGATGAAACTTTACATGGACGATGCTAAGGTGTTATATTTTTGTTCAATGCCAAATCTAAAGTTTTTTAAGGTCATATATGACCTGTGGGACCCAATGAAACATGAGACACGTTCATCGGGTCCCACAGATCATATATGAGCTTAAAAACGTTGGATTTCACATTTTACCAAAATATAACACTTTAATATTGTCCATGTAAAGTTTCATCAAATTTGGATATCATTTAACCATCTTTTAAGTTGATCAAATATTAGAAAAGTTGTTGGATGTAAAATTGTGGAAACCACATGGGTGGGCAAAGTAATTTTTTGAAACCTCGTGGGTGGGCTATGTAATTTCGCCAAACGTCATGGGTGGGCGATGTAATTTTCCCTTTTTTTTAAGCGCCGACATCTTACGTTCTTTTTGTTTTTTTGTTTTTGCTTTTTTTTTAAGATTTTTATTTTTCTTTTTTACCACAAAATCTTTAAATTATTGCAATTTTAATGTATAAGTCCAAAATGAAAAAAATATTATATCATTATTCATCTAAATTCAAGCTCTTCAAAACAAGACCAGTCATGGATATATTTTGACAACTTTAAAAAAATTATTTTTACATGGCACATAACGTAAAAGAAAACTTGTACAGATGGTCATACAAACTTGTACAAATGTTCACTAAAACTTGTACATCCTCACATAAGAACATGTACACTAAAAACATATGGATAGTCATATAAACCTGTACGAATCATTAAATATGTACATTCTTAGATTAAAACCTATACATATAAGGAAGAACACTTGTACAGACAGTCATACAAACATGTACATATGGCCATACAAACATGTACAGATGTTCATTAAAGAACATGTATATTCTCACATTTGAACATGTACATCGTCACATTAAAACATGTACATTCTCATATTAAAATATGTACATACATCCTCACATTAAAATATCATGGTATACATGTAAAAATAATTTTTTAAAAAGTTGTCAAAACATATCCATGACTGGTCTTATTTTTAAGAGCTCGAATTTAGATGAACAATGATATAATTGTTTTTCATTTTGGACTTATATATTAAAAGTTACAACAATTTAAAAATTTTGTGATAAAGAAAAAAATTAAAAAATAAAGTGTACGCTGCGCGCCTTATTTTTTGTTGTTTCTACTATTTTCAATTTTGTCCCACTATATGTCATTAATTTCAAAATTACTCTACTATAAAGATATTTTTTTATTTTAATTTGACTAAAATCTCCTTGGATGTAACCATAATGACTACATTCACATGTAGCTAAGAATTAGTGCAATTAAAATAAGAGGGGAAGAGTTATTTTGCTTGTTAATTTACCATATCTTTTTTTAATTAAGGATCAATACATATATACAAGTTTGGAAACAATTAATATTTTTTTCTGTGATCAGCTTTATTAATGAGTTATAACTTTGTAGCAGCAGCTTTCAGCAGAGTAATCTTTAGCAAGCTGATGTTATTCTCATTTCAAGTGGTTTACCTTAGTGTTACATGATGACTTATATAATTAAATAGATCATGTTTTGTTAACCTATTTGATAACTAGCATATTAACATCCATAACTCATTTAACCTATTTATGGTTAAGATTATATATACTTTAACATAAATTATCTCATTTTGATTGAATGATTATTAATTAAATATAATCATCACGTTGCAAATCATGAATAGTTAAATAAGTAAAAAGTCTTTCTAGTGGTAGCTAGTGGATCTAGAGGTAGTGGGTATGCACACTGACCGACGAAGACGTAGTCATTTTGTGGTCGACATTTCCCATAATAATTGTATAATTATTGAGTCACGTGTTCTTTGTTTTAAGTTTTAACCAAACAAGATAAGTGCGTTTGTAGTCATATTATGATATATATTAAAACCTTAAAGGGAAAGATAGATCACCGTATTGGACTACATGGTATTTGGTCTATTGGACTACATGGTATTTGGTCTAATTGAAGTAAGTTGGCCCCAGACTAGACCATTATCTTGTTGGGCTTATGTTTACTTATTGTTTCTGTTACACTAAATCTAGTTAAACGGTCTAGATAGATCTTAATTAGATTTGGATAGATTAGGATAGATTTAGTCAGATACCATTTCCTTATTATAAATAGATTAAGGCTGTAGACAATTGGATTATGCGTCATATAATGAAAGAGTAATATCTTCTGTTTAGTATCTTGTTCTTCGTTCTTTCCCCGCACAAACTTTTCTTATTCACGAACTCCAACATGGTATCAAGAGCTTGGGTTAATCTTTCGTTTTAGTTGGTTCAAGAATGGCGGATGATCCAAAGGGTAAATCTCCGGCGACGACTTCAACAACCAACATCGACGTCAATGACCCGGTGTATGTTCACGCCGTAGAAAATCCGGCTTGAACCTCGTCTCAAAGTTCAACGGGAAGGGATTTCTGGGCTGGAAATGGGACATGGCGACGGCGTTAAAAGCTAAAAACAAGTATGGATTCGTCTTGGGGAAGGTGAAGAAACATGAGGAGGCGGATACGCTTCGGTTGTGTGCTTGGGAGAGATCGAAGTCTCTAGTTGCTTCTTGGCTTAAAGCATCGTTGGAACCTTCTGTGGCTCAGACGGTACTTTTCTGTGATGATCCTGAGGTTTTATGGGAATCTTTATGCGCTAGGTATGAGAGGGATAATCTGGCGATTATACACAATTTGAAGCGGGAACTCGCAGAGCTACGGCAAGGTGAGGACTCCGTCGGTGACTATTTCACGAAATTGAAAGAAATCTGGGACGAATTGGAGTTGGCGCGACCCTTGCCGTCTTGTTCTTGCGCGAATTGCGTTTGTGGTGTGAAAGATAAAGTAAAAAAGCAACTCGAAGAGGATAAATTGATTGCTTTTCTGATGGGTTTAAACCGGAATTATCTTTCAATCCGCGGCCAGATTCTTGCAGCGAAAGAATCGATTTCGGTGGAGAAAGCCTTTGTGCTTATTATGCAAGAAGAGGAGCAGAGAAGTGGTGAAGGGATTAAAGAGGAGGCGATGTCTTTTGCTAGTCATGGTGGCGCGTTTGGAGAAAATATCAGGAATGGGAGTAAGAGGATTGATAGAAAGAAATTGAGTTGTGCCCTCTGCAAGAAGGTAGGGCACGTTTCAGAGGAATGTTTCCAGAAGCTACGTTGCACTCATTGCAAAAGAAACGGGCACTTAGCGGCGGATTGTTATCAGTTGCATGGACGAGATAATGTCTTGGCAAGGAAGAAGAAGAACTTCGCCAACGCCGCTAAAGTTACAGAAGAAATCGAGTCAACGACAGAGAGCAGCGGTCTTGGGGATGGCTTAACGCCGCGACAATTACAACAGATAACGGAGTTAATCCGGAGCAATAATGCAGAATCAAGCACAACTGGTCATTGCAATTTCTCAGGTAATGTTACAGATTATGTCAATCACAAATTCTGTTTCACGAGTAATTGCACGTATCGACTGTTAGCTGGGAAGTGGATTATTGACTCTGGATGTACTGATCACATGTCGGGAATGAAAAATCAATTCCGAAACTGGAGGCAATTACACATAGAGAGGACTGTTATTCTTCCAGACGGTAGTCCTCAGATCGTGAATTTAATCGGTGATATAAAGATAGGGAAGAAGACGTGGTTAACAGATGTGCTTTACATCCCTAATTTTATGTTCAATCTTGCATCCGTAGAGAAGATTACGAAGCAATTTAATTGCTCTCTGATTTTTGATGATATTGGGTGTGTGATACAGGGCCGTATTAGTTCTGGGCTGGTACAGAAGGATCGTGATTTGGGCCACCGAATTGGAATTGTCAGAACAGTCTCTACGTACTGGACATTGACGGGCTAGAACGTTGGGCTGATGGAATTTCAGATCGAAGCGGTAATGACATGGGCTTTAGTGTATCCGACAATTCAAAAGCAAAAGAATTACATGTAACACTGGGGCATGTCCCGTATAAGAAGTTGGTCACTCTCGGATTAATAAAAGGAACAGATTTAGTTTTGGAAGATCCTTGTGATGTATGTTATAAAGCAAGGGCCCAACGTTTATCTTTTCCGAATTCGACAACGAGAGCAAAAAGAGCATTTGAATTGTTACATATAGATGTGTGGGGACCGTTTAATATTAATACCTATAATGGTTATAGGTATTTCGTTTGCGTTGTAGACGATTTCTCACGTACAACTTGGGTTACTCTTATCAGCCAAAAGGGAGATGCTTGGAGTACAATTGTCAATTTTATAAAAATGGTGGAGCGACAATTTGATGCTAAGGTTAAGATTGTACGTACTGACAATGCCAAGGAATTGGGCTCATCAAAAGAGGGAAAAATGTTTTATGCACATGAAGGAATTGTCCATCAAACAACGTGTGCATACACGCCGCAACAGAATGCAGTTGTAGAAAGAAAGCACAGATATTTACTTGAGACAGCAAGGGCATTATTTTTCCAGTCTAATGTTCCTTTGGGCTACTGGGGTGAGTGCATACTACATGCAACTTTTCTTATCAACAGACTTCCCACGAAGGCTTTAAATGGTAAGACACCATTTGAAGTTTTATACAAGAACAAACCTTTTACGAAGAGATGAAACCTTTTGGTTGTTTGTGCTACAAAACAGTGGTAGGACCAAGAGGAAACAAATTTGATCCAAGGGGACAAGCTTGCATATATCTGGGAAGGGATCCCAGGAAGAAGGGACATAAAATCATGAACTTGGTAACACGGGATGTCGAAGTTTGTCGTGATGTCAAATTTCATACAAATGTTTTTCCATGCAGAGATGTTACTGCTAATGTTGAGTGCTCCGATAATGATAATACTACTGATGTCAATTATTACCAGCCACACATCATGGATGATGAAGAACCTCGTGTTGATCAGTGTAATACGGATAAGCATGCGGCTGTTGAGAACGAGCCATCTACATCGACAGAGGTTAGGCGCTCAACCAGAGAGAGTCATCGTCCACAGTACTTGAATGATTATGTATGTAACACATCATTCCAAGAAATACTCGATGAAAGGGTGTACAGTGTAGGGAAATATGAGAATTTCCTCACGGGTTACACAAGTTTGACAGACACACCTCCGAAAATGTCCCTGGCTCTTTTCACGGGTAATTATACAGAACATGTCATGAGCATGCATGAACCAAAAGGGTTTAAAGATGCTGTTACATATGAACATTGGAGGGTGGCTATGCAGCAGGAGTTGCAAGCATTGCAAGATAACAATACATGGGAGATTGTGACTCTACCACACGGGAGAAAAGTGATTGGTTGCAAGTGGGTTTACAAGATTAAGCTCAAGTCCGATGGTAGTCTAGAAAGGTACAAGGCGAGATTAGTTGCCAAAGGATTCACACAGAAGCATGGGCTAGACTATCATGAAACTTTTTCACCAGTTGTCAAGTTAACAACAATACGTTCTCTTATTGTTGTAGCTCTTAACAAAGGCTGGGTAATCAATCAGTTGGATGTTAATAATGCCTTTTTACACGGTGACTTGGATGAAGAAGTCTACATGCGCATACCACAAGGTTTGGATGTGACAGGAAATAATAAGGTTTGTCGTTTAAAGAAGTCTCTTTATGGACTCAAACAAGCATCCAGACAGTGGTTCTCTAAACTTGGAAGTTTTCTTAAGGCTCTCGGGTTCACACAGTCCAAGAATGATTATTCTCTTTTTTGCTAAGAAAGCAAGGAAGGGAAATTGTACATTGCTGTTTATGTTGATGACATGCTAATTGTGGGAACTAAACAAGCAGAGGTCGATGATATCAAGCGTGCTCTGGACCACAATTTCAAAATTAAAGATCTTGGTACCTTGAATTATTTTTTGGGTATCGAGTTTGTTCATGTTCCCGATGGGTTCGTTCTTTCTTAGAGAAAGTTTTGTCTTGATTTGCTAGAGGAATTTGAATGCCAAGACAGACCGGTTGTTAAAGGACCCATGGTGGTAGGAAAGCAACTTCTCATCACAGATGGTACTCTTCTTGAGGATCCTACCACATATAAAAGGTTAGTAGGCAAACTCAATTATTTGTCTAATACACGACCTGACATCAGCTTTACAGTTCAAGTCCTCAGTCAATTTATGCAAAAGCCACGTACGGTTCATATGGAAGCTGCTCTTCATGCATTGTGCTATATCAAAGGCACCATAAACTACGGGATGATTCTTACAAAGATTCATTCCCGGCCATTAGACCTTCGAGCTTTTTGTGATTCAGACTGGGCAGCTTGTCCTAACACACGGAAGTCTGTCTCAGGTTATTATATCTTCCTAGGAGATAGCCCTATATCTTGGAAGACAAAGAAGCAAGGATCTGTCTCTCTCTCCAGTGCGGAGGCAGAATATAGATCTTTACGACGGGTCACAACGGAGTTAACTTGGCTATCACGATTACTTCACGAGTTAGGTGTTGACAACATCACACCAATACCTCTCAAGTGTGATAATCAATCGGCAATTTACATAGCACGGAATCCAGTTTTTCATGAGCGCACCAAGCATATTGAAATCGACTGTCATTTTGTGCGTGAGAAAATCCAACAGGGGTTAGTCAACATCACATACACACATACTTCAGAACAACTTGCTGACATGATGACTAAAGTCTTGCCAGGATCAAGGTACAAACAGTTGTTACCTCGGATGGGAATGCGAGACAATCAAGCCTAGGTAACTCAAATCACCTACGGCTTGAGGGGGGTATTGGACTACATGGTATTTGGTCTATTGGACTACATGGTATTTGGTCTAATTGAAGTAAGTTGGGCTCAGACTAGACCATTATCTTGTTGGGCTTATGTTTACATATTGTTTCTGTTACACTAAATCTAGTTAAACGGTCTAGATAGATCTTAATTAGATTTGGATAGATTAGGATAGATTTAGTCAGATACCCTTTCCTTATTATAAATAGATTAAGGCTGTAGACAATTGTATTATGCATCTTATAATGAAAGAGTAATATCTTCTGTTTAGTATCTTGTTCTTCGTTCTTTCCCCGCACAAACTTTTCTTATTCACGAACTCCAACACACCGACGCTAATACTTCTTCTTTGAGAACCATGGGAAACGTGATAAGGAGAGGAGAGAGTAATGATGGCTGTGATTATATATTGAGAATTTGCGTAAGCATTCATTACTCCAAAACCCCTGATTGGAGACAGAATTAAAGACGGATTGATTTCCATCTCTAACTGAGGATGGATTAGAGATGAAATGACGACGGACTCCGTAAGGACATTTTTGTGATAAAATGGCGAAAGATTTTGGGCGGGTGAGATAGTACTAAATTTTCCGGTCCTAGCGTCAGTTCAAACCGGCGCCAAATGACTATTTTTAGCGATAAAACTGTCCGTCACTATTTGCTTTGTATAATTGAATCACGTGAGAGACCCTTTTTCCTTCTATTTCCTCTTTCTCCTCATTCTCCACTTCTTCATCGTGTAAACCTTCTCTCTGTGAGTAGAAACCACCATACCACTCAAATCCCACCGCTTGCTTGGATTCTGGCCACCCGCATGCACACCACCGGTGACCGTGACCACTGGTTGTGTTCCCACGTCAGTTTTGCTCTTTCTTCCTCTTTGTATAGACATGATTCACCACGCTTTTAAGCTTATCAATAATCCTAAAACCAATGTTAAAGTCATAAATAATATTAGAGCCAATGTTAAACATATTGCAATTACAAACAAAGTCAAATTCAACACTAAAAATGAGAACAAAAATTTGGGACATAAACTGTCTGATTTTGCTCAACTCGGGACACAAGTTGTGGTGAAACCTGTATTTTTGGGACATAAACTGTCCCGAATTGAGTTGGGAAAAAATATGGGACACGTTTTACTGATTTGGGACATAGTAAGTGGTGCAACAATTGAACTTGAGACAAAATATGTTTCGACCTGAAAATTTTCAGGAAGGTAAGTGTCCCGATTTCAATCGGAACAAAAAGGGCGTGGTGCAGCAGAATGACCCGGGACACTATATGTCCTGACTTGGAAACTTTCAGGAATATAAGTGTCTCGACTACTTGAACATATGACCAGAAATCGAGACATAGACGATGGTGCTACAGTAGAAATCAGGATGGTTTTTGTCCCGATTTTGATATTTGGCCAGAAAATTATTGGAAACCCGAAAAATATGACAAATTATGTGGTGCAACAGAATAATTTGGGACAAAATATGTCCCGACTTGGTGTTTTTCAGGATGACAATTGTCCCTATTTGGATCGAGACATAAGCTGGAGCACATACCATGAATTCGGGACAATGTGTGTGGTGCAAGAAAGAATTTCAGGATGTTTAATGTTCCGAATTTGCAACATTAGGGACGTTAAACATCCTGAAATTCTTCCCTGCACCACACACTCTGTCCTGATGTTGCAGACCTCCATTAATAAAGTTTTTAGTTTTTTCTCCGAATTTTGTTTTGTAGATCTAGCTCAAATGAATGTGTTTTTCAAAAAAACTAAGACCAGATTCAGAATCACACCAAGATCTATCATTTGCAAAATTTTTTTTTTTTGAAAAACTCACCGAAAACATTTTCCGGTGGTGGTCCGGCGAGGATTCCGGCGAGAAGGTTTGAAGGAGAAAGAGAGCGTATGTGAGGAATGAAGCTGACTAACACGAAACTTTTATATATGATGTGCTCATTTTTTAGCGGATTTTTTTATAGTTAGCCACGTTTTGACTCGTATTCATCAGTTACATTTAGTTTTTTAGTAAATGTTTGAAAGCGTCTATAATATAAAATAAGAAAATAAAGTTTTACGTCTAACCAACATGTGAACGCGTTTAGCGTCTTTTACAAATAGTTTTAGTAATATAGTTGTTTATGATAACAAAAAGGTTATTGTGCGGGAAAAAATTACAACGGTACCTTATAACTCATTTTAGTAATTTTGTACTGTAGTGATTAGTAATTTTGTACTGCAAATAGCAACTCAGTTATGAAATGATAGTCTCACTTGGACCATTAGTTATCAGCACCATAGAAAAAAAAATCAATGCATCAGTCATGTTTGTTTTTCTAAATAAATGCACTGGTCATGTGAAAAAATTACAATCTCAATGTGAAGCATTGTTACACAGCAAATTCGTGGTTACATGTACTTTCCCCTACATACAGTTTATTTTTATATTGACTGTATATTTTTAATTTTTTGTATAATATTTGTAGTTGAGTGTACATTTATTTTTTATATCTAAGATACATGAGTGTCGCGAGAACTGCGGTATCAGGTGATGAAGATGATGTTGGGTCTTTTTGGGTGTCCATGGGTAGATTTGTTAAGGATGTGCTTGAAAATTAGTTCTTTTGGTGAAGTATGATGACCAATATTTAAGATTAGGCAATACAGAATCTTTTTGTGTGGAAAGATTTGAATTCTCCAAAATGTGGAATGTAGAATGAGCATGACAAGGTTTGTAAGACATTTTTTATTGATTAGATTGGATACGTCCTAGTTTGAGAAATGCTACAAATTGAAATAAGTAGAGCTGTAATTAGAATGGATATATTATAATTCAAGATCGTAACTTCCTACTCTTGAATATATTTTTTTCTATTTTGTTAAAATAATAACGTTCCTCGATCAACAGTGATCGAACTCGACTGAAATGTAAAAAACAGGGAGAAGATATGTAATACCAATACCACATGGTCAAACTACTATCCCAAGGAAGATTCTTGGTGCCAAATGAATCTAAGCGTCCGAGCATTCACAACTTCCATTGGAATTTATATCTCAGGCTACCACAATAATCAGCAGAGTATATACAAATGACAGACTGATTGCTTCCTATGTTTCTAACTATGAAGATGTAGTAGCAGCAGCAGTTTCTGGCTTAGCTGAGTCCGTAGTTCCCGTTTTCGCCTTTGCCGATGCTTTTTTAGTTCTTCTGGACCCAAATGCTCCCAGAGCTTCTAAGAAGAACCTTTTATTAGGAACAATACCATCTTTGTCCATAAGCTTCATAAGTTTCTGCAACAGCTCTTTCTCATTTGCCTTAGTGTAGCTCTGTAAAGAAGTTTGTACGACGTTGAATCTCGGTTTATTCCAAGATTACACATGGTCTCAAACAACACATCGGCTTCAGTTGGAAGACCATTCCTGCAATAAGCCTCTAGCATCGCATTCAGGCTTGATACTTTAACCTCCTTTCCCCCAGAAGACACCATCTCATCAAAGATATCTCGAGCCCGTGAAACGTAATCACAGTAGCCATACATTGTGATCATGCAATCGTGCGTGATGTAGGTTGGGGTAACACCCATGTTCTTCATCTTCTGAAATGTAAGTTCCGCCTTCTCCCGGAGACGAGCTTTCCCATAGTTCGTGATCATCGAATTGAATGTGGGTGCAGTTGGTTTATGTTTCGTTCGCAAGAAGCTCTTGAAAACTTGTTCCATCTTATCAAACTCTTGCTTTTTCCCATACGCGTCGATCAACAAGTTGAAAGTAATCCCATCCGGTTTACACTGATTGCTCTTCATCCGGGCGAGAGTGGCTTCCATTTCTCGAATCATTCCGTTTTTACCATAGGCGTCCATCACACCGTTGAATGTGAATATATCAGGAGTGATCAAGCTGTCTTCAAGATCCTTGAACAGGGAATTCACTTGATCAATGTTTCCAGCTAGGGCATAAGCTCTTAGAAGAATATTGTAGGTGACTACGTTTGGCTTGCACCGGTCAATTCCCTTCATCTTGCTGAAGTACCCATGGCTTTTTCCAACGCCTTGGATTTGTCACGAGAATGGAGATGGGCAGTTATGAGTGAATTGTATACCGAAGTATCAGGTCGACAGCCACTATTGCGCATCTCAGAGAAGAGCCACATTGCCATCCTGGTTTGACCCTTTCTACCCATAACTGAAATCAGCTTCGAGTATACTCCATTATCTGCAATGTACCATCGCTGTTTCTGCATCCACCTGAAGACCTACAAGTGCAAGAGACAGGGTTTGAGTATTGTGAGATTCTAGTATTTCTTATAACATGTTCAAGGCCATGAAATCACTTCAATCTGCAGGAGAAAAAAGACTTCAGAGACCTTAACATCAGAAGAAAGAGCAACTAGTTGGAAGCTACAGTTTTGCCACATGTTCCCTTCCCTCTAATCCCACAATCTTGGCACTTCGATTCCATCTGATTAATAAATTCTTCAATGTACAAAAGAAATCAGCATGTGTAGGAAGCAAAGTAAGTACCATCAGTTGAGAAAGTGATTATATAATATATTGGATTATACCAATTACCGAAAATTCAAGCAGCATACATAATGCAAAACCATCAATTTAGCCAATTAGCAGCAGTCGGGAGTCACTAAACAACACCAACAAGAACACCGTCAATCATTTCTTCAAACATATTGAAGGCAAGAATCTCCTGTTCTAATGCAACTTTTACACCCTAAAAAAACAACAAAATGACAAAACATCGGGATAAAACAGAGTTTGTGGTTGAGGATAACAACCTCGAGACACTGAAGCCACTTATCACTCTTGCCCAGCTCCTCAAACATAAGGAAGCAATGCTCCACTCTCAACATTCTCACATACTGGTTAAGAATCGACACTAGCGGTTTCTGGTCATTAATATTCCTCAACACCAAACGAACAAGGTCCGCCGCTTCCTGGTTAACCGTCTTCGGCCCCGATTTCTTTCTGGGCTTGGCCGCAACACATTTGATTCCTGATGTGGATTGTCTTCTCGAGTAGGGTTTTGTGGTAGTAAAACATGGCTGGTTGGTAGTAATTTGCGGATTGAAATTGGAAAACTTGAACTCCGAGGTGGAGAACCTTGAAATTGAAGACAGTTGAATCCCGGAAGACATAATTGATACGATTGCTTGGGTTTAGCGGATTTCAATCTAAGGCAAGCATCTGAATAATAGAATATACATCGTCATCAGGTGAGAAGGGAACACTGTTAAAAGTAGAAGGACAAGTTGGAGGGTAATCCGCTCAAGTTTAACGGCCACCAGTGCGAAGCCAAAGCAGGAGAGAACTGTGGGCTTGAAATTGAACCGCAGGTAAACGGTGATAAAAACATGAGAAAAGGGAAGGATTAAACAACAAAAACCCGCAAAAAGAGATCCGATAAACCGGGGTTTGAACCCGACGTGAATCGAACACGCAACCTTCTGATCTGGAGTCAGACGCGCTACCATTGCGCCACGGATCCGGTGGTGCTATGTATGCATCATACAGGTAAGGTATCTATAGAAGGTTCTCAAACAAAACAAAACTCTCTTTTCAAACGTAAGAGTACTTTACAGTTCACTGGCTCTGGATCTTGTACTCAAAACTTAGACAACGACCATTATTCCAATTTAGACTGAAATGTCAAAAAAAATGAGTTTCAATAATTGTCTTACACTAAATAGCTAATAATGATAAACACTCTAATTCAGCAGAAAGCGCCATTTAAATGAACAGTCCAGAGCCGGTTGGATATCAGATCTGGGCATCCCTGCTGAATGCCCTATCATTCATATACAAACGCAAGCGTATAACTTCATTCAAAGGAAGAAATACTACATAACAAATAAAAAATCAAGAAGTTGTTTTAAAAACCTTACAGATTCAATCCATTTTGGGTTTCACATAAGATAATCCATAATAAATACTTCCAAGTTACACAACTCAACAACTCCATTCACACCATGCTCCCAATTCTTTTGGACTGAGTTTATTTGATCAGCTAGTTTATTTCTCTGTATGTCAGATACATCAATTGTCATATCAACTATTTTTCTTCACTACTTTTTCTAACTTTCAGCTGAAAACTGACATCAACTAGATTATTAGTGATGCAAAGAATGGGGCCTTAGTCTTTATCTTTGTCACAATATAAAAAAATCCTATCCTATGCTATCAACCCGAGGAATCAACAGAGATGATTCCTTCCTCTGTCTTGAGAACAGAGCTCACTGCTATTGAATCAGGAGACAAGAGTATCGTACTACTTGTCTTGACTTCCCCGCAGAGTCCAAATCTGATCTCCTCGTTTTAAAATACAAGAGTAATGACAAATTTGCAGATGCATTGGAGATCTGTAATGTACCACTACACTCTATTGTCTTGTACTTACCACCCATCACCAGCTAGCTAGCTACTTGCCTAACCTAGAGCTAGCAATGAGATTACCCAATAATCTATTTCTACTCGTTCTGCCTCTTATTCTTGTCGCCCATTTGATGGCGGTCGACAGGTTGTTTGTTCATTCTGAAACAATCCCCAAGGGTTTTGATCCGACGGTGAGTCGTGACTGATTTCTTCATGACTTGAAACATTCCTTTTATTTCCATAGAGTTTAGTTTCACTTTCCCCACAAAGGTGGTAGAATGAATTGACAATTGGGTTTCAGTGGTTTGTGTTTGAATTGATTTGATTTGTTTGTTTGTTTAGGAAATGGAGAAGAATACAGGAAGTGAAAAACTTGATGAGAGGAAAAAATATGATGGATATCAGATGACACTGCAGGAGGGAGAGAGTAGCATCTTGCACGAGGATTATATATACACTCAGTCTCAATCTCTCCCGTGATAAGATGAATTCAGACAAGTATTATTATGAGATTCTTTTATTTTGAAAAACAAAATAATTTCTCTCTAGGTTTTGTTGTGTTCATGGTTAATTACTTCCAATATGAAACCAGTAAATTGATCCGATCGACGGTATTCTTGGTGTGTGCAACTAGTTCTAAAACCCTTTCCTGAATGATAGTGCTATTGTGTAATCTGCAGATCACCATAGATTCATTCATATGTTGGAATGAGTAAGTAATCACTATGGATTCATATGTTTGAATGAGCAATCATGTAGTGTGAATACAATTCAGGCTTGCTCATTGATGGCCTGTGTAGTGTTGTTGAGCAATTCAGACTTAGATATGGAAACTGCACTCACAAACTAACTATCCCGTAGTGGCTATTCCGTCACTTCCTATCACACGTGCTGCTCGTCTGAAACGTTCTCCAGATGCAGACCACTTGTGAGACTTTCTTAATTAATTAGCCTAGCCGTCTTTTGAACTTTGCTTTCATCATATTCAAATCGAATTTGTTATAGACCTTGTAATCTGTTATTGAGTTGCATTAGAGACAATTGGAAGATAAGGTTATCAATAGCCCAGTAATACAATTTGACTGGCAGCTAAATCAGTCGATCATCTTCTTAATGCTATCATCCTCTTACCCTCTTCCAATTCTATCCTCGTCTATTCTTATCCCCTTTCCAATAGGCTTACTGAAAGGAACACGAAAAGTTCAGCTAATTACAAGTTTCAGGTTTTTTTACATTAGCAATAAATATTACATACAAGTACCACCATATCAACGTCAAACATGTATTTATCGTAAATTCTTACCAACGTCAAACATGTATTTATCCTAAATTCTTACCAACAGCTGGATGTAGCCATCCTAGATACATACAAGGGTATTTTAGCCAATTTAAAACAGAAAAGATGAGAGAGCATGGATGACAGACGATACTGACGGAACCGGAATGGAGGTAAACTCCATTTGTTTTCTCTTTTTTCATTAAATAATTATTTTTTCCTTTATATTTATTAAAACCATAATAACTTTAAATAGTTGTAACTTTTAATATATAAATCCAAAATGAAAAAAAATCATATCATTGTTCACCTAAATTCAAGCTCTTCAAAACAAGACCAGTCATGAATATGTTTTGACAACTTTTAAAAAAAAATTATTTTTAGATGTATACAATGATATTTTAATGTGAGGATGTATGTACATATTTTCGATGTTTTCAAAAAAAAAGTATGTACATATTTTAATGTGAGAATGTACATGTTTTAATGGGACGATGTACATGTTCAAATGTGAGAATGTACATGTTCTTTAATGAACATGTGTACATGTTTGTATGACCATATGTACAAGTTTTCTCCCTTATATGTACAGGTTTTAATCTAAGGATGTACATATTTAATGATTCATACATGTTTGTGTGATCATCTATATGTTTTTAATGTGAGGATGTACATGTTTTCATGTGTGGATGTACAAGTTTTAATGAACATTTGTACAGGTTTGTATGACCATTTGTACAAGTTTTTTTATGTTCTGTACACTATACATGTAAAAAAGTTTTTTTTTTAAGTTGTCAAAACAAATCCATGAATGGTCTTGTTTTGAAGAGCTTAAATTTTGGTGAACAATGATATAATTTTTTTTTTGATTTTGGACTTATATATTAAAAGTTACAACAATTTAAAGTTTTTGTGATAAAGAAAAAAAATCCGAAAAAGAAAAAAAGAGAGCACACGCTTAGGTATGTAGCCAAGATGGCTACAGTGACCTTTAGCCAAGACAGACTGTATATTTATATGTACATATTGACCTCCAACAAATGAACATAAAGACAAAACCCTACAAGACGGGTGTTTTTTATCTTTGTTGTTTTGCGCTGGTCCTATGACTATGCTTTTGATGTTGTACATGAAATACCCCGAATAATTATTATCTTAATTAATAAGGATCAAATTAAATCATTAGCAATTATTACTATAAATATTATGGTATAAAACATATATAGTCCAAAATGGACATTAGATTATACATTAATCTCTAACCAAGAGAAAATAGTATTAAGGAGAAATAAACTCCAAAAAAATTAACATCACATGTAACATATTAATACATGTTTTAAATACCACCAATATTCCTTAATAAATCACATAAGTATTTTATATACTCTAAACAAACCATAGAGACAAATATATATATTCATACACACATGACTTCTAAACCAAAAATATTATAAATAACAATGTGACACATAAATATAGTCACACCTTTATATATGTGTACAACCAATACTATAGTATAAGAAGATGGAGAAAATTTCAAAAAAAAATTCCCTCCAAACCCCTCTTGGTGTCGGCTGTTCATAAAAAAATAAAATAAAATAAAAAATAAAATAAAATAAAAAATAAAATAAAAACATCATTAGCCTACATAAACAAATGAACAAAGTACAAATCAGCCCCATCCCTTTCCCTTCCCATACGACAGCCTACCAGCATTTTTCTGCTATCTCACACATCACTCCCTTCCTTCTCAAGCCAACAAGCCTTTCTTCTCTGTTTCTCCCGTACAACAGCAGCAGCCCCATCCATCATCCTTTTTCCACCATTGACTTTTCCAACCTTCTTTTCTCTTCTTACCTTACCAGCTACTCCTCCCTCCCTGGCACACTTTCGGACAAGCAACAGAGCAAATCACAAAATAAAACTGGTAAGCATTTCTCCTCCTCCATACCTGCTGAAATTCAACAAACAACGAAGGTGACTTCTCTTATTTTCTCACGCTCCCTTGCCCTTCCTTCTGCAATCAGACACTTCTCTGCATACCAACCTGCAGTAACATATTTCCTCCTCCATGTGCGAATGAAACAACAGTAACTCAAAACACAAAGAAAGCCCCCTCCACTCTCGGTAAACAGCAGCAGCAGTAGAAAAGAATAAAAAAAAAACTGCTTCTTTCCTTTCCTTGCATATTATCGGGCAACAGCAATAGAAGAGCAAAATGAAACTGTAACAACAGCAGGAACTCCCAGTTAACTCAACACACAAGGAAGTGCCCCTTGCATTCTCGGTTGATATTGATAAACACCAGAACAACAGTACAAAGAAACAAGACTTTCTTCCCCAGTTATACTACCTACCTTAGCTCTCCCTGCTCTGCATGAAACAGCAAGGAAAGAGACCCCAGCTGAGCCTTAATCCCGGCACAAAGACAGTACCGAAGCTGCACAAAAAAATAAATAAAAACAAGGTAGAAGTTTTTCCCTCTCTCTCTTTCTTTCATGACATCTTTCTGGTCCCCTTTTCATTAGCTTCACCACCCTGTTTCAAGGCTGAGAACGCACCCCATAACAAACCGGGAGTTGCACCAGCTGACAGGAAACCCTCTGGGCTACAAGGTGAGGAAATAACCATGGAAACAAACCTCTTTTCCCTGTCATGTTGGTATCCGAAAAACAATGCTCTTTGACACTTCTTTTTCTGCTTCTGATGGAGCTTCATTCTAGTCTCCTTGTTGAGCCAAAAATCGACACCAAGCACACTAAAGAAGGGCCATAACAGGAGGTAGAAACCGTGAACTAACTAGACTTCTTGAACGTTATTCTTCCTCTGGTTTCTTGCTCAAACATATAAAATATCCATATAGACTACTTACTTTTTAATGTGTCATAGACCCAACGGAGAGAATTATATAAAATACTCATATAGATTAGTAAGACCTAATAACCCATGAGGTTCCATCCTAAAACCAATTGACATTAGGTGGAGTAGCCCATAAGCTATATGAACTACTTACTAGCTATTTGATTTTTCAATGTGGGACTCACACTTGTTCTCCAACAAGCTGTCGAAGACCACTCTGAAACTCCAGCAAAAATAATAATAAAACAAAACAGGAAAGAGCTCCTGCCCACCGAGAGGAACCGTGGGTTCCTGAAGGAGATTACCAATGAATAAAACCAAGTATTAGAAGATTGAGGAAGAGGCTGTGGCTATGAGAGGTTGCTGGAAAAATTTATCTTGGTAATTAAAGTAATAATGAATTATGTTCTCTTTTAATACTAGGAATGTTGCTAATTAAGTGCTGAGTGAGAACCGAACAAAAAAATATATATATACATGTGTGCTCCTTGGTGGTTATAGTACGTAGTGGGTAATGGTATTTATATATATATTATCTTGTGTGGATAATATGTAACAAGTGGTGGTTATAGGCTAGGTTGGCAAATTTAGGCACATATGACTTATTAAAAAAATCAAAATGTATGTATATGGTAGATAAAAAAAATGATGAGTGGCACAAACCGAAACCTTGGGGATAAAAAGTTTAGAGACATTATAATGTCATTATAAAGTTAGTTTTATGCTATGTTTATAGACATATAATTAGATTATACTATTATGAATATATTGAACTTTAAATGATTATAAATAAATTATTAGATTGAATTAAAGGGTTGTGTAAAATTCTAGTGCAAATGTATGATTCTAGCAAGTATGATTACTTAGGAATGTATTAGAGAAAAAAATTGGTATACTTATGAATTTTAACATGGCGTGAATGAACAGTAAAACCTTGTAAAATATTTTAAGTAACTAAATGAGTTTTGTATGAGAGTCAAAATATAATTAAAGGATATATAGGGAGTGATGGTAATAACAACCGAAAGGAATAATTTTAAAGGTATTTACAAGTATAACAAATGAATTTTATGAAATTAGGGTTAATTGTAAAACTATGAAATTTTGAAGAAATTTCGTAAATAATATTGGTTCTGGTCAAGAGGGTAATGTAGATGGTCAACGTTAACCACATATAGGGACTTACCAAATTAAAATGATAAGAATAATTATTGTAGGTGTCTAAAGAATTATTGAGTTGAAAACAATAATTATAAAAAGATTAAGGGTGTTTCAGTGGTTACCGAAAATATAGGGATTAAAAGCCGAATGTTAGAACCCTTGGGTTTTGTTGGAAATTTTAGGAAAAAAATTGGGGCTAAATTTAATAATTGGGAAAATTACATCGCCCACCCATGATGTTTGGTGAAATTACACAGCCCACCCACGAGGTTTCAAAAATTACACAGCCCACCCATGTGGTTTCCACAATTTTACATACAGCAACTTTTCTAATATTTGATCAACTTAAAAGATGGTTAAATGATATCCAATTTGATGAAACTTTACATGGACGATATTAAAGTGTTATATTTGGTAAAACTTGAAATCCAACGTTTTTTAAGCTCATATATGATCCGTGGGACCCGATGAATGTGTCTCATGTTTCATTGGGTCCCACAGGTCATATATGACCTTATAAAACTTTGGATTTGGCATTGAACAAAAATATAACACCTTAGCATCGTCCATGTAAAGTTTCATCAATTTTGAAAAACATTTAACCATCTTTTAAGTTGATCAAATATTAAAAAAGTTGCTGGATGTAAAATTGTGGAAACCACATGGGTGGGCTGTGTAATTTTTGAAACCTCGTGGGTGAGCTATGTAATTTCGCCAAACGTCATGGGTGGACGATGTAATTTTCACTTAATAATTTAATTAACTAAGGGTTATATTATATAGTTAAGTATTAAATTGTAACAATTATAAAGTTTATGGGTAGCAAATGCAATTACTGAGAATTGTGTGGCATAAAGCGGAAATTCTTGTATTTAAGGGGTTGGTATATAATTCTGGAAAGATATTGGGGTTTAATTAATGATTTATATTAATTAAAGATTATAATGTATAGTTTAGGTATTAAGGTGTATAATATAAGGTTTTAAGTAATTAAATGGAAGTTATAAAATAAAGGGGGTTATAATGTGATTGAGGAAGATGTGGGTGAACAATTAAATTTGAATAATCTGGGGGGTTATTCGTAAATGTATACATATAGATGTATATTATAAGGTTGGGATATCTTAGATTATAAACAAATAAGGTTAATAATATAACAAGTATGGGTTATGGGGTAGTTTTGTAAATAAACAAAACTTGTGGGAATGGTATAAGAATTTCCGATTAATGTTGGTACTGTTCGGAAATTATATATATGATGTATATGTATGATAATGGTTGAAAACCTTAGATTATAAATTAATAAGGCTAGAAATGTAGTAATTATAAAATATGGGTTGATTTTATAAATAATCAAAATGTGTGGGGGAGAGATTATTATTACCAAAATATATGTGGGCTGTTTAGGAAATTTTAAAGTTTGGACAGAATATATTATAAAGTTTTTGGATGATATAATGTGATATTATATTAAAGTATGGAAGGATATATTACAAGGGAGTTATTAAGAAAATAATAATAATACATTATACACATTTACATAAAATTATGGCTAAGTGGAGAATTGTAGAGATATAGTAGATAATTGGAACCTTACTATAAGAGGACGCTATAATACACATAATACGGACTTACGACATGGTTATACAATTACCTGTAGGAACGTAATTACAACGACAACTATACTATAAACATATACGATTGTATATCACGTTACATGCACGTAGAAGAGGTTACGTAGACCATAACGTATATTAGTGATCATAACGCGTGCGTACGTAAATATTTATACAACCGACATGCGTACTCGTAATAACAATTACGTGAAGGACCCCGTACAATGAAATGTTTAAATGTCATGCATGTGCCCACGTAACATTATTTCCCGCATGCATGCAACCCGACAATACGTAAACAAATTGTAAACGTAACTTCAATGTAATAAGTGTTAAGAACATAGCAATAAATACATGCTCGTAAACTACAACGAGTAGTTGAAATTTAAATCCCAGAGGTTAACAAACATCGAGTTGAACAAGAGAGCAACTAAGGGTAGCTACGGGATGGAAGTACGGGTTTGATCTAGGTTGACTGAAGAAGTTCGAGATATATAAATATATGCTGATATTAGAACAACGTGTGTACCAGAGGTACGAGCGGGTAGACACGAGCATTGTGAGCGTTAGAGACTACGCGGGGGATTACCACGCGAGCTTCAACGGTGTACGGTATGTTTATTGTGTGGTCTGAACCTCTGAGGGAAGCCTCGGTTCGGGTATTGGTTGACTATGTGACAAGAGCGATATGTTTG
Source organism: Limonium bicolor (assembly GCA_023374045.1). Taxonomy (NCBI): domain Eukaryota; kingdom Viridiplantae; phylum Streptophyta; class Magnoliopsida; order Caryophyllales; family Plumbaginaceae; genus Limonium; species Limonium bicolor. The sequence continues at coordinate 72,297,546 of CM041783.1, forward strand.
CTATGCATGACTGTGTGGGTTATTTATAAGGTTGGTAAGCGATTGTTATTGTGCGCGACGTCTTCGGACAATGTTACTATGATTGTTTATGCGGTTGGAATGCTAATATTCGGGAACTTTATCCCTAACTGACCTAAGTAAAACACTTAGGAACGAGACTCGGGATCCCCAGTCTCTAGAGCTTAAATACTCGAACATGACTATAACCTAGACTATGTCTAGGGAAGTACATAAAACTTCAAAGGTAATAATGGTAAAGACTTCTTTAAGACCTAAGTATTTACTTAGGGCAGTTGGTTAAGGATTAATCATACATTGGAGAGTGTTGGTTATGGTAAATGGTATGGGAATCCAATTAGTTTCGACTAGTTGGTTGCGCATTGGTGATCACCGGAGTATAACGTCCGTATCGGATAGACTCCCTCTATATTCTGACGGGCCTAGATAGACTGTTGGACCAGGGTGCCAACTTTGGCACACGGCTTTGGCCATTCACGGACGCCTTTATTAGGCAAGTGGAGGCCCGAGATCGAATGATCCTTGGCAATGAGCACTTCGTGTGTACGGGAGGACTAATGTCCAGTAAGGTTATTTCCGGGTTGTCCTAACATGACGCCCAATGGTGTTGAGAGTAAGACTAAATGGTGATTAACATAATTTAAAGGGAAAAACTACTAACATCTCGATGGAAGTACCTACGCGTTTGTATGAATGTTTATAGCACATGGTATTTGATATGTCGTGGATTGTATGTAATGTATGGATTGTCAATTTGATGGATTACTGTATGCTTATGCATGTTATTTACTGTTGTTATATAAACTGTAAAATGAACCAGCATGTAATCAATCTCATGTTCAGACGGCTAATGTAACACCCATTCCAACATTAACACACTTAACAACAAACTGCAGCGGAAACAAACTTCATCACATTACTTAACTTCTTGGTGTTACACGCCGTTAACCACCCACGTGGCTAACAAGGCTATTACATATACAATTGTACCGGTCTGATGGACTAGACTCCCGAGCGACTACACATTACTATCCCTTTCCATTAACACAACAACAACATACACCTTTCAACTGTACCGAGTATTCACAAACTGATGCCGATAACAATCTCGGTCTTACTACACCTACTGTACATATACAACTTAAATGATTACCCATGTACAACGACTACCCCGTCCTACTCTCAAACGGCTTCCTGCTCCTTGTACCTGAAATAGGAAAAGAAGAGAAAGGGTGGCCCCCAAGGGGCTCAGCACCTTTGCTGGTATGGTAATCCCGCAGCCCACATGCTACCGGGCCACGCACAACTAATTGTCGTCTTAGCATGCGGTTGATTATATTTAAATCATGCATGCAACTGTAAACACACAACACATAACATCTCGCCTCAATGGGCTCAACAAACGGATAGTGCATCCTTATTTGATAAGTCACTCATGGTATTCATTATCCCTAGAGTGTTTCTCCTCTAATGGAGCTACTTCCTTAATAGACGACACTTACCCGTTATTCGGGTTATCCTTAAACGCCTCTTATCACAAACTGGGATTCATATCCATGATCCACATACTCCACAATTTACAACGTATAACATACATCACATAAAACACATAACAACATTCACGTTTCAACGTGCACATAACAATATCGCAATAGAAATTGCATTACATCAACAACACATAACATAACGGGTGCGGTTCTCTTAGGAGCCGACCCAAACATAGTTAATTCACTGGTGAGCCTAGAGAATGATGTCACCCCCATGGTAAGCTCGTTATACAACACTCATTACCGTCCTAATAGTCAGACGAGTAACTTAAGTTAAGATGGTTCGGGTTTTGTGGCCCGAACACACCACACAAACACATGTTCCCCCTAAACCGATCATAAGTCAGAATAGCTAAGCTTTGGAATAAGCTAATGGGAGATCATAACCCGTGAGGGAAACAACCATAACAGAGAGAAGGATAAGGCTAAGAAGGATACCCACTCCCAAACAACGCGCGACCGGCCTAACCGGATTCCTCACCACTGTTAGTACATACTTACTTTTAGATATAGTTAGAACCCCACTATGGAGTCTATCACATCTACACACCATACAGTATTACAACTGGTTAAACACACAAGGGAGATCCCTACATTCACATACACATATCACACAATTAACACACGCATAGCCGTGGTTAGAACGTCCCATGGTTCGGGTCGTTTAATCCGAATACCGAACTCTCATGTGATCCTAGACTCAGTTAACTAAGGTTAACACTTCCGAGGTTAAATGGTATCGGAGTTGAACATGCCACATAAATGAATTACTGTAAACTCATTACATGTTTTATCTTACAACGTGGCAAACATACAGAAAAACACATTGGCATACAAGCCGGTGTAATCCGGTAGGACACAGGTTGCAAGAAAACCATACCTGTCACCGGAGTCCACTCTATCACGTCCACTTATGTTCCTCGAGCAATTCTCGAACAACTGATAACATTACATGTACTTTTATTAACATCGGGGTAGCATGATTATTTAATGTCTAATGCTTATAACTTTTCCCCGTTAACCTAGTTACATAACTTACATTTTAACTCGTTTTACTTTTACATTTTGATACAACTTTTCCCTCACCAAATTGTCATTATAACTCACTTAACATGTCTTAACAATCTTATAATATCATTACTTGTCAATCCCCATCATTACACATCATTTTTATACCTTAAACAACATTTTCAGAGTGGTCCGGGACTTGGTCCTTACCTTAAGTCCCGGACCAACACTTACAGAACTCTCGGGTGATTTAAGGCTGGTCCGGGACCTGTACTGACCCACAAGTCCCGGACCAGAACATTGGTGAAACTCTCGGCCCTTTTTTGTGTATGGTCCGGGACATCATCCACTTCCTAGGTCCCGGACCACTGTAACAGAACTCCCAAACTTGACATTTTCAAGTCTTGTTTCATCTATTCTCTTCATCCATGGTTTACCCAAACTTCACACATGAACTTAGGCATAATCTAATACCAAAATATCACTTTGTTTCACCTTAAAACATTACTCAACTTGTTACTCATTTTTCTTACAAAATCTCCTAACACTTATACATTTCCATTTGGTTTTCTAAGTGGTGTTTCACCTATAATGACCACTATACCAAGATGTTTTCTCACCATCACAACATCATCTCCCAGGCATCTTTTCTTACTAACCAAATTTCCTTTTTCACACCATACCTAAACATCATTCCCTTTTGGACATCAACATTCCTAGTTCACTAAAGCTCATTTGAACAATTAAAACTTCTTGTACATTACCCAAATTTTGCCATGGGTTCTCCTAGCATATTGTCATACCAAACACATTGTTTTTCACCATTAAACATCCAAGAACACCTAAATCCATCAAGAACCTTTTTACACACAAAACTTCACCAAATTTACACTACATCACAATAGTGCATAAACTTAAATTGCTTGGCACTTAGGCCCTTAAATCATGGCTCTTAGGCCCTTAAATTGCATAAACCTTAAACACTGAATTTCCACATAGTATATTGCCTTTAACCTGCAAATACACTCAACATCACATATGCCCCTTAATAGTTTTTGAGAGCATTTTCTAGGTCATTCGCCTTTGGCTCCTTAGGTATTTTATTAAGCAAATCAAGCTCATTTTCCTAAGGCATTTAAACTACATTGAGATAGTTTGTTTACCTCTTTTCCTCACAAACTTCTTTCTTGTTTCCTTGTAAAACCGGTAAGGATGTTTGGTTGTTTGTCAACTTCTAAACAATGTACAAATAATAGAATAGTATTTAAGCATTATGCTTCATCTCATTGTAAACCCTAGGCACATATATTGTCTTAACACATTAAGGTAATTGTTTTACCTTGGTATTTGAAGAGAGTTTGAATATCTATCAAGATAGGACTCCACCTAGTCCTTGAAAGGTTGGAATGAAGCTAGAACAAAGCAATATAATGAGCACCATCAATGGTGATTTTCGGTCATGATAAAAACATGGAGGAAACATTATTTTTCTTGAGATTCCTTACCTAGAAGCAAAGGAGATCAATATATGTAGAAATATAAGCTCAAGCTCCTTCAATGGTGGAACTCCATGGCACCGAAATGGTGGTCTTGAAGTTTTGAGAAGATAGGAATGAAGAGCTTGATGAGGGGAAGAGAATGGTGGTGTTTGTTTTTTATTTGGTTAAGTGAGCTAGGAATTACAAGAGGTCAAAGATGGAGTTTAATGGTGGTGGTGTAGTATTACCGTGAAAGAGAGGAAGAAGATGGAGTTGGAACCGTGGGAATGCAAGAAGGAAAGAGAGAATGAAGATAAGTTTGCCTTTTTAAGAGATATTAAGTAAAGTAAATAGTGTTTTACTTTATCAATTTCCATCTTTATCAATTTAACAAGGGGATGACTCATTCTCTTATAAGAAAACCGGCCCCCAATAGTATCAAGGGGTATTTTAGTCTTTATTTGTCAATTGTCCCACTTATAATAACATATGTTACAAACTAGCTTATTAAAGTCACTATTCATAAAAACAAGGCACATAGAAGTGAAATTTTTGATTTCCCATTGATATAGACTTCCAAATGTGATACTATATAGTACACATGTTAATTTAAGAGTAATGATGGACATTTAGCCATTTAAAACTCATTTACAAGACAATTTTTCAAAAACGTGCTTTAAGACTCCTTAAAGCACTTTTTGTGTTTTAACTTGTTTTCAAGCTTGGTTTTCTTTGGTAATTGATTTAATATGTTCATTAACACATAAATAAGGTCTTGGTAAGCTATTAGGACTTAACCAAACTTATCCCAAGCTTAGAGCACATTTTCGCCCATTTTGGCTTTAAGGTATTTATTTGTGTTTTGTTTGGTTTCATTGTCTACCAAAGTTTCCTAAGGACTTAATTTGCCTTGTTAAATCATATTGACTGTTATTTAGTCTTGGTAGGTTCTTTGGGTCCTAACCAAGTTCACTCCAAGCTTAAAGCATGTTTTTGCTCAAACTGTATCTTAGTGCTTTATTGCATTTTACTATGGTTTAAATTGTTCACTGATGTTTCTAAGGCACTTTTTAGCCTTTACATACCATAGTTTATATTTAAACCACATATCAAGGTTTGGGGTATTTCAATATACCCCCCTTAAAAGAACTTCGTCTCGAAGTTTACACTTCCCACACATCTTGGATTAGAATACGGGGATTACTTATAGAGATAAAAACTTCCATAACCAAACATATTTTACATCACACCCTCGGACTTAATGGTCCGGGTAACACATTCACATCCATACATAACAACATATTCACATGATAACCTCAGACTCAATGGTCCGGGTATCTTAACAACATTGGCACATACCTAACAACCCTTAGACTCTCTGGTCTTGGGTAACATAACAACATTTAGACACATAGGTCTTGATAACATAACAGCCTTTAGACACATAGGTCTATGTAACACAACAACATTTAGACTCATAGGTCTTGGTAACATACACTTCTGGAACTCAAGGTCAAAATAATATTTATTACACATACCACACAACATGTCATAGCATGTATAGCAATCAAAAATATCTTTGACATACACTGTGATCCCGCAGAACCCTGTCGCGATGGACACCTTCCGTCCCCGTGCCTTTGGGAGATCAAAACAATCACTTAAATTTAAAATTTTCCTGTGAGGTTGAGTAAGAGAACTTTAATTATGTAAAGTATCTATCAACGTTTTATAAATACCAATTCAAAATCCTTTTTGAAAACACACACAACTCCAAGTCCAACTTATACTCTTTGCTTCCTTTCTTAGCGTGGTTAATTGTGACCACTTATAGGGAGCTTCAGAATCATCCAACCCTGATGTGATCAGCATCAGTGTTGAACTATCCTTCCACTCCAATTTGTGTTCGGCTTCCCTTGATCGCATGCAAATCAAATTCCACCTCCCACTTCATTTTCAAGCATCAAATAAATCACTCATTTCCAATTTCTATCTTTTGATCATTCTAATCATGATCATAACATCTCCAAGGGATAGAACTTCATCTATCAGTTATTTCCATTCACTTTAATGTTGTTACCTAGGGAATCTTATTCTCACTAGGTTCTATGTCGGTATCATGCCCTTTCATGAATCACACTATATATATATATACACATATTTTATCAAAATACAACACACAGTTTCACATTTATACACTGTCGGGTTTTTATTCCCCGGGAGTTTATCTACTCCCCACACTTGTATTATCACACACCACTGTTAACAAATAAACACACTTATCACAACGGTATTCGCATCTCTGTGCGCAATTACCACAATTAAACCCTGAATGAATGCGTATGTTTACGTAACACACGCACCAATCATCAAAACAATTATTTGTGCTATGCACAACATAAGTCACGTACACTTGTACGGTAATACACACTAAGTGGTTTTGCGCTCTACCCCCCTTAAAAGGGATTACGCCCACGTAATCAATCACTAAACATCGGTTTAAAATGTTCCGCCGTCGTGAAGTATTTTAACTTCCACGCGGTCTATTACACAAGGATTCTGATTAGAGGACCTTAACCATATTGGCGGTTTAGTTCCTAAACCAAGAATTCTCATTGGAGTTTGTTTAAACTCTTAGTTGGTTTCGATTCTGGCCTGTTAGGCTTCTAGGCGTCAATAATTAGCCACTCACTCATGTTCACCATGTGCATTCAACACTTGAATCACTGGCTCACTAGTTTCTAGCTGCTGCGAAACTCTAATAACTGTAGAGCTTAATTTCCCCATTGTTATTCTTACTGTATTGTACATCCCCAATTGTCACCTTCATCTTGGTAACAATGGTTTCTCAACCGACGCGTGGTATCTCTTACCGTTAGCGAATTCGGTGAGTTTAAACTTTCTATCCACTTCCATAACAATTTACTGTGTATACAGCTATGTATTTCACAATGATTGACTTGTCCCTTCCGACTTACTGTCGGTTGAGATTGAGCTACTACCTAGTGTGTAGTGCTCTCTCAGCTATTTACAACATTTGGGTATATTCCATACCGATATTTGGCAGTTAGTGCTACTGTAGTTACTTACTGTTAATCATGTCTCCACATTTGGTTTTGTACAAGTACTCTTTTATGGTGCGGCCTTGCATTTCCTATGCATCGGCCATTATAACATTATTCCTCCACAATTAACATGTTTCCAATTCCTAGCTATCCCACTCGATCATTACTGCGCAAGTGCAATACCAAAACACTCAGTCATACAGAGTGCAGAAGAGGCGTAAACTCTTGACAGTAAATCTCTTATGCAACTCGCCATGGGATTTACACTGAGTTCCTCATCACATAGTACCTACCACTGGCTTATTGCCCAGTCTGTTTAACATCACTTACCTTGCATCTCCACTGGGTTTAACTCATAACTGGCCTTATCTGCCACATTATCATTCAACAACACTTATACAACGGTCGCTTGCTGCGCACCGTGCTCTTTGTATAATACAACACTAACTTGCATGGCCTATTTACTGTCACATTAACTTCCACACATATGTTTACATCCTTTGTATTATGGTTCGTCATTCATTTGGATGACTACCGAATGCTCCTCGAGCGTTGCTCACTCGAGTCTCAAACCGACGTTATTTAGTTCGGTGCTCCACTTATACCACACGCTACTAAACTTTCTGTTCTCTCGCAACGACAACATGGTCAATCCTTAACATATTTCTTGAGCTTGGTTCACATAACTACCGCTCCTGCGGTCTCACATATCGAGAGGTATCCCCACTCTTAATGCAGTGGTTCGTTTACCACTCTATTCACTTATACAACATAAGCTTCTACAATCAATCTAATTCACGTAACACATTTTATTTATGGCTTATGAGCCTTACTGCTTCGAGCTCTGTCCATTGTGGACGGTTCACACATTTACTTCCTTGTATATCATTACATGGTTTGGATATCATATTGTGCTCCATGACAAGGTTGTTGCATCACGTTTCCTTTCACGGGATGCCCCTTAGGATTGCCAGTCCGTCTCCTGACAACTTATGTCTAACTGGGTGTTAGTTCAACCCTTGTGCTTCTATCATGTCATTTCGTGCAACAATTGTTGATGCGAACACCTTCAAGGATTGCTCCTGGGTGTCACAAAGTTATGCCATTACGTCTGGTTCACACTTATTGGTATATTCAGTTAGCCCACGCCGTTTGCGTTCTTAACTGGCTTACTATCTTCTTCTGTGAAGATCAACATTTCCCTGATAGTGTAGGTACTTATTCTGGGAGTTTCATCCCGTTCATTGCACATTAATGTGTCCACATTAGGCATCTGCTTGCCATGTACAGGCTGGGTCACCGTTCAGCTATTATGTTTATCCCTGAGGATCCTTAAGACATATACAATGTCTTTACATTACAGTTAGTGCACTTCGCACCTCCTGACTCTTAACATTTCGTTGAAAGGAATTCACTAATTCCTTTAGTCTCGTTAACTTAACTGAGTTCCTTAACTTCAACCATTCATGGTAATCCTTAGTTCTTGTTTGACTTATACTGCTGACCGTAGTACGGAGTCGACTACTTCCCGTGTTTCGGACTCTACTGGTATACATATGTGGGGTACCCTACTGATACATACTACTTACCCAACTAACCCATAAGTAGGTCTGTCAGGCCCACAAGCTCCTATCGGAGTGTGGTCGTCCCACATTACAGTTGGTACACTTGTAGTGTCTGTCACACGTCTAGGTGAAGTATTCTGTTGTCACTCCCTTATATTGTCCCTTGACAATATACATTCCGTGCTTCCCGAACTTAATTGAGGGAAGGTTTATCCACTGTTGTTCTTTATCAACTGCCCTTGGTTTATGGTTTGGTTTGAAGAAGGTTAGAAAGAAGTATTGGTTTGAAAGAAAATCTGGTTTTGAAGGAAAAGAGTTTGAAATAAATCTGAGTTTGAAAGAAAATTTTCATGGTTTCACAACATCTTCTTACTTAACCAAGTCTAGCTTCTTGCTGACTGGTGTACTTACAATTACAGAGGTTAGGCTAACAGACCCTTCCACTGTTATGATGATCACATTTAACTTTATGGTACTTTACCAAGTACTTGTAGTGGTTATAAATTTCCCGAACAGCCCTGTTATAGCAGACTTGCTATGGCAAGTGCGCCATGCTAACTGGCTTCGGTTCAATACATACCGGTTGTGGTATTGTTTTTACCCGCACTGTCATCAGTGGCCTTGTTGGCCCTCATGATCTTACTGTCTTGATAATAACTCCTCTAGGTGACTTCTCACTGTCTTCACATGATAATCATCAACTAGTGTTTCCCATTCTGGAGACCCCCTTTTCTTTTGTATTGATTATCCTTCGTAGCCCGTTCCACGTATTTGTCGTGGTTCTGAGAATTGTCTCTGTTTGGGCACTACGTGTAGTTCCTTGTGCGCGGTTGGTATACCGTTAGTGTATTATTTATCAACTGTGGTCCCTAGACATCGTCTCGGGTTTTATTAATCCACTTCTTGCCTGTTGCACGGTCGGTGCGTTGCAAGCTGGTTATCCTCGATTGTCTTGCATGTGATCGACCCAGGTTGCCGGAAATTCTATTCTTCTATACACAAGATTCTTCATTCTCGCTATTTAATGCGTTAACATTGTTCAGATGGGAACCGTCTCCGGGATTCCCAGTTTCGGGATCTACCGTATGACAGGTTCTCCGTACCTTTAGAGGTACCGAATAACAGCCAGATCGGGTATTCCCGAGTATGAGGGGACTTTCATCTTCTGGCGTTTTTCCCCGAGTTATAAAACAGGTTTGTGGAGGGCGGGAAGGATATTGTAGGTTTCCAGTACACACATGGTAATACCTAACTAGCATATCTCTCACACTATCACTCAACCCTTAACCCAAGGTACTAAAATCCTAACTCGGTACTTCCTAAGCTCGGTAATTCAGTCATCAGAGCGAAGTATCGCTCTGATACCACACTTTTTGTAACACCCCTTCCAACATTAACACATTAACAACAAACTGCAGCGAAAACAAACTTCATCACATTACTTAACTTCTTGGTGTTACACGCCGTTAACCACCCACGTGGCTAACAGGCTATTACATACAATTGTACCGGTCTGATGGACTAGACTCCCGAGCGACTACACATTACTATCCCTTTCCATTAACACAACAACAACATACACCTTTCAACTATACCGAGTATTCACAAACTGATGCCGATAACAATCTCGGTCCTTACTACACCTACTGTACATAACAACTTAAATGATTACCCATGTACAGACTACCCCGTCCTACTCTCGAACGGCTTCTGCTCCTTGTACCTGAAATAGGAAAGAAAGAAAGGGTGGCCCCCAAGGGGCTCAGCACCTTTGCTGGTATGGTAATCCCGCAGCCACATGCTACGGGCCACGCACAACTAATTGTCGATTTTAGCATGCAGTTTTCTTATATTTAAATCATGCATGCAACTGTAACAACAACACATAACATCTCGCCTCAATGGGCTCAACAAACGGATAGTGCATCCTTATTTTGATAAGTCACTCATGGTATTCATTATCCCTAGAGTGTTTCTCCTCTATGGAGCTACTTCCTTAATAACGACACTTACCCGTTATTCGGGTTATCCTTAAACGCCTCTTTCACAAACTGGGATTCATATCCATGATCCACATACTCCACCAATTTACAACGTATAACATACATCACCAACACATAACAACACTTTTCACGTTTCAACGTGCACATAACAATATCGCAATAGAAATGGCATTACATAACAACACATAACATAACGGGTGTGGTTCTCTTAGAGAGCCGACCCAAACATAGTTAATTCACTGGTGACTAGAGAATGATGTCACCCCCCATGGTAAGCTCGTTATACAACACTCATTACCGTCCTAATAGTCAGACGAGTAACTTAAGTTAAGTTGGTTCGGGTTTTGTGGCCCCAAACACACCACACAAACACATTCCCCCTTAAATCATAAGTCCGAATAGCTAAGCTTGGAATAAGCTAATGGGAGATCATAACCCGTGAGGAAACAACCATAACAGAGAGAAGGGTAAGGCTAAGAAGGATACCCACTCCCAAACAACGCCTCGACCGGCCTAACCGGATTCCTCACCACTGTTAGTATACTTACTTTTAGATATTATTAGAACCCCACTATGGAGTCTATCACATCTACACACCATACAGTATTTACAACTCGGTTAAAACACAAGGGAGATCCCTACATTCAATACACATATCACACATAACACACGCATAGCCGTGGTTAGAACGTCCATGGTTCGGGTCGTTTAATCCAATACCGAACTCTCCATGTGATCCTAGACTCAGTTAACTAAGGTTAACATTCCGAGGTTAAATGGTATCGGAGTTTGAACACGCCACATAAATGAAATTACTGTAACTCATTACATGTTTTATCTTACAACGTGGTAAACATACAGAAAAACACATTGGCATACAAGCCGGTGTAATCCGGTAGGACACAGGTGCAAGAAAACCATACCTGTCACCGGAGTCCACTCTATCACGTCCACTTATGTTCCTCGAGCAATTCTCAAACAACTGATAACATTACATGTACTTTTATTAACATCGGGGTAGCATGATTATTTAATGTCTAATGCTTATAACTTTTCCCCGTTAACCTAGTTACATAACTTTACATTTTAACTCGTTTTACTTTTACATTTTGATACAACTTTTCCCTCACCAAATTGTCATTATAACTCACTTAACATGTCCTTAACAATCTTATAATATCATTACTTGTCAATCCCCATCATTACACATCATTTTTATACCTTAAACAACATTTTCAGAGTGGTCCGGGACTTGGTCCTTACCTTAAGTCCCGGACCAACACTTACAGAAACTCTCGGGTGATTTTACAGGCTGGTCCGGGACCTTGTACTGACCCCAAGTCCCGGACCAGAACATTGGTGAAACTCTCGGCCCTTTTTTGTGTATGGTCCGGGACATCATCCACTTCCTAGGTCCTGGACCACTATAACAGAACTCCCAAACTTGACATTTTCAAGTCTTGTTTCACTCATTCTCTTCACCCATTGATTTCCCAAGCTTCACACATGAACTTAGGCATATTCTAATACCAAAATATCACTTTGCTTCACCTTAAAACATTACTCAACTTGTTACTCATTTTTCTTACAAAATCTCCTAACACTTATACATTTTCCATTTGGTTTTCTAAGTGGTGTTTCACCTATAATGACCACTATACCAAGATGTTTTCTCACCATCACAACATCATCTCCCAGGCATCTTTTCTTACTAACCAAATTTCCTTTTTCACACCATACCTAAACATCATTCCCTTTTGGACATCAACATTCCTAGTTCACTAAAGCTCATTTGAACACTTAAAACTTCTTGTACATTACCCAAATTTTGCCATGGGTTCTCCTAGCATATTGTCATACCAAAACACATTGTTTTTCACCATTAAACATCCAAGAACACCTAAATCCATCAAGAACCTTTTTACACACAAAACTTCACCAAATTTACACTACATCACAATATAGTGCATAAACTTAAATTGCTTGGCACTTAGGCCCTTAAATAACATGGCTCTTAGGCCCTTAAATTGCATAAACCTTAAACACTGAATTTCCACATAGTATATTGCCTTTAACCTGCAAATACACTCAACATCACATATGCCCCTTAATAGTTTCCTTGAGAGCATTTTCTAGGTCATTCGCCTTTGGCTCCTTAGGTATTTTATTAAGCAAATCAAGCTCATTTTCCTAAGGCATTTAAACTACATTGAGATAGTTTGTTTACCTCTTTTCCTCACAAACTTCTTTCTTGTTTCCTTGTAAAACCGGTAAGGATGTTTGGTTGTTTGTCAACTTCTAAACAATGTACAAATAATAGAATGAGTATTTAAGCATTATGCTTCATCTCATTGTAAACCCTAGGCACATATATTGTCTTAACACATTAAGGTAATTGTTTTACCTTGGTATTTGAAGAGAGTTTGAATATCTATCAAGAGAGGACTCCACCTAGTCCTTGAAAGGTTGGAATGAAGCTAGAACAAAGCAATATAATGAGCACCATCAATGGTGATTTTCGGTCATGATAAAAACATGGAGGAAACATTATTTTTCTTTGAGATTCCTTACCTAGAAGCAAAGGAGATCAATAATATGTAGAAATATAAGCTCAAGCTCCTTCAATGGTGGAACTCCATGCCACCGAAATGGTGGTCTTGAAGTTTTGAGAAGATAGGAAGAAGAGCTTGATGAGGGGAAGAGAATGGTGGTGTTTTTTTATTTGGTTAAGTGAGCTAGGAATTACAAGAGGTCAAAGATGGAGTTTAATGGTGGTGGTGTAGTATTACCGTGAAAGGGAGGAAGAAGATGGAGTTGGAACCGTGGGAATGCAAGAAGGAAAGAGAGAATGAAGATAAGTTTGCCTTTTTAAGAGATATTAAGTAAAGTAAATAGTGTTTTACTTTATCAATTTCCATCTTTATCAATTTAACAAGGGGATGACTCATTCTCTTATAAGAAAACCGGCCCCCAATAGTATCAAGGGGTATTTTAGTCTTTATTTGACAATTGTCCCACTTATAATAACATATGTTACAAACTAGCTTATTAAAGTCACTATTCATAAAAACAAGGCACATAGAAGTGAAATTTTTGATTTCCCATTGATATAGACTTCCAAATGTGATACTATATAGTACACATGTTAATTAAAGAGTAATGATGGACATTTAGCCATTTAAAACTCATTTACAAGACAATTTTTCAAAAACGTGCTTTAAGACTCCTTAAAGCACTTTTTGTTTTAACTTGTTTTCAAGCTTGGTTTTCTTTGGTAATTGATTTAATATGTTCATTAACACATAAATAAGGTCTTGGTAAGCTTATTAGGACTTAACCAAACTTATCCCAAGCTTAGAGCACATTTTCGCCCATTTTGGCTTTAAGGTATTTATTTGTGTTTTGTTTGGTTTCATTGTCTACCAAAGTTTACTAAGGACTTAATTTTCCTTGTTAAATCATAATTGACTATTATTTAGTCTTGGTAGGTTCTTTGGGTCCTAACCAAGTTCACTCCAAGCTTAAAGCATGTTTTTGCTCAAACTGTATCTTAGTGCTTTATTGCATTTTACTATGGTTTAAATTGTTCACTGATGTTTCTAAGGCACTTTTTAGCCTTTACATACCATAGTTTAATATTTAAACCAAATATCAAGGTTTGGGGTATTTCAGCTAATTGACCTAAGTGACCTAAAGGGTCTAGGATTACACTTTAGCATACCAGCATATAGTTTGCTGAGCCCCTTTTGGGGCCAACACATTTCAGGTTGTGGATCGGGACGTGAAGCCGGAGTGCGGGAATATGGGTAGACGACCTCGACTTTTATTTATCGCATGTTTAATATTAAATCGGTTAGCACGTTGAAATTCTGGGAACTCTTTAAATGCTCACTTGTCATAGGTATTGGTTTGTATATAGGATAATGTAATAAATATCTCGTTCATCACTGCGGTTAGTTGTTGTTGTTCATTGTTAGATTACGGGTATGCTTCTTTACTCGCATGGGCGAGTAATGACATGTGACACCCAAGTGAGGATTAATGTAGTTTAACTTCCGCTGTGAGACGTCTCTAATTATGCTACGTAAGTGATTATACGAGAGTGATTATTACGAGTTAGCGAGTGGGGTGTTACAGTACATCCTTTATGCTGTCTATACAGCGCTACTGATCTAACAAAACACCTTACAAAATGGGTTGAGGTCAGAATAGAAGTTCCTAGCTATATATACATCTTTACATTATACAATTTGTGTGCCTACAAATAACTGATCAATACATGGAGCCAAATGAACTGCTAATAGTGGCAGCTCTTGTATAGGTTGATCCGAAGACTTGGCCTCATTCAACAAGACCAACTACAGGATGGGTGAATCTTTGACAAACAAATCGTTCTCTATATGCATTGCATTCTTTTACAACATATTGCAGTGGTCTTGTTGAAGTTGCTAGTATTGCCGAGCAGAGAAATTTACTAGTCTAGTATATATAGTGGCCCATATGTCAGGCCCAAAAATATAACCCATTGTATAAGCCTAGTACAGTTATAGTCTTATAGTCCATCAGACAACTTGTATATAAACGATACTATACTGTACATCATGACCTACGGCAATACAACATCTCATACATTTCTATTACTCTAGTATGGTATCGGAGCCACCACCGGCCTAACCTATCTTTTTTTCTGCCGTCACTACCTCCGTGCTCTTTAAGCAATGCCAACACCCACACCAAACTCTCCTGTCAATGCTAGCCAAATCCCTTCCTCCCACAGCGGCACCTCTGGAGCTTCATTTGGAAACAACCAGCAGACTATCGGCTCAACAGCTGCTCCTCAGTATCCTTTCTCGTAATCAATTATGTCCTCTGCTACTAATCTGGTCAAACTAAGGAAAGACAACTTCAGACTTTTGGAAGGGAATGATGCTACCCTTCCATAAAGATAACAATCTATTCAAGTTTGTAAGTGGGACTCATCCATGCCCGTTAGAATATGTTAACGGTGAACTAAATCCAGCTTTTGAAACATGGTTATAGCAAGATCAGATGATTATTGCTATAATTCTTACCTCTATGATTGAAGCTTTGGTCCCTCGGGTTGTTGGTCGAACCTTCTGCCAAACTTTGGAATTATATCCATGAAACTATGCAGTACAAAACAATGCTCAAATCAGTTATTTCCTACTTCAACTAGCATCAATTGAGAAACAATCCACAGAAGATGTAAACACATATTTCAACCGAGCCAAACATCTTTCTGACTCTCTAGCTGTCACTGGTCATATTGTATCCCAACAAGAGTTTCAATGCTACATTCTCAAAGGTCTTACTACAGATTTTGGCCCTATGGTCTCAAATGTTCTCGCCAGATCTAAACCTTGTACAGCCAGCCAACTGTTGAGTTTTCTGCTGTCCAGTGAGGCTTGGCCGAATCAACAACAAAAATGGAACCAGTACAATGTTTCTTTGAATGCCACCATCACAAATTCAGGGGAAGAGGCAAAAACAACCAATATTCCTCTCGCACCTCAGGTGCTCGAGGAAATAACAACAACAACAGAGGCAGAGGAAGGAACTCTCAGTTCACTTCATCTCAGTCTCCTAACAATCAGAACATTAGCAATCTGTTCACTGGAGCTCTTAATAATAGGCCTAAGTGTCAAATTTGTGACAAAAGAGGGCATGTTGCTGAAGAGTATTATCACCGTTTTAATCACTCTTACCAAACTCAACCTCCTATCTCTATTTCAGCAAATGCTACTGGTAGGTTTTCATCCTCTGAGTGGGCTGCCCGATACAGTAGCCACAAATCATTTTTCTCATGATTTCTCTAAAATGAGAGCTTCAAGCAGTTCCTGTGATGAATCTCTCACGTTCATCCAACTTTTTCACTTTAAAAAGACCACTAAGAATTTGAAGACCAAAGAACGCACAAAATACATAGGCTGCAACGGCAGGTACCTGAAAACAATTGGAAACATCGTATTTGTCAGTGAGGAGATAAGATAATTGGAAGAGATGATGGCTTAAGTTGAAATCGCCCTGAAGACAGAGAATAGCATAACGCAAGAAATAAAAAAAGATAACATACTCGTATGGAGTTCAGATACAAAATTGTTGCAAGGTTAACAACTAACAAGGCTTCCAGCAGCTACGGCCTGTTACGAGTAACAAATGGAATCGAGACATTAAATAATCACCCTTGGAATAGCAGAACTCACTCGTCTGAGGAGCAATTGATGACAATTTGGCCTTCTAAATAAATATGGATCTTGTATTGAAACGAAAACCCCGATTCAATGTTATTCACAAAGTAACACAAGCGTAGTTTTAAGAGAATTTGTTGTGAAAATATAGAGATCATTCAGCGGATAACGTATCGTAAAATGATCACAAGAGTAGGTATTTATAGGCGTTGGAAGTGTTGTTTATGGAGAGACACATCTCAAATAGTGTCTTTCCATAAAGATATCTTCCAAAAGATGTCTCCCTTCATTATAAGACATTCTTTTATATGAAGAGTTGTATTAGTATGGAAAGACATATCCCTTTAGTGATGTCTTTCTCATGGAGTCACAACTCTACTAATACCTTCACATAAAGACACCTTTTATTAGGCATTGTTTGGTTTTCTATACAACCAAAATGTAACTTGCTTATATGGCTAATTACCAAAATAGCCTTTGAGCGTATAATTACTAAACTACCCTTATAATTTCCTACAACTATGAAACCAGCCTTATATATAATATATATACCTCCTAGCAGATCTCAAACAAAAATGAAAAAGAACCTTTACTACGTAGAGATTTCAACTGGCTGAAAAAATTCACTAATCTAGAGTTTTTACTCCCATGAACCAAAAAACTAGGGGTGTTCATGGAAAACCGGAACCGCCAAATCGAAACCGAAAATTCGGTTAACTGAAGTGGTTTGCCGGTTCGGTTAACCGAACCATTTAATATCCCGGTTCCGGTTATTGATTTTAAGGAATCCGGTTAACCAGAAAAACCGTTTAAGTATTTTAATTTATTAATTTTTTAATTCCTTTTAAGTATAAGTATAAAACTATATGTTTAGTTATTATATTTACCAAAAAAATAAGTGTACAATTATATAGTTAATGGTTAAAATTATATTAATATGAGTAAAATTTACCAAAATCGACGGTTAACCAGTTTAATACCGCACCAAAACTAGTAAAACCGCACGTTGTTTACTAATTATAAGAAAAAAACACATAATCTACATCATTTCGGTTAACCGCTAAACCGGTAAAACCGCACCGAAACCAACGGTTAACCGGTCCTGGTTAACCGCTTCTAAATGAACCGGTTAGGGTAATCAAATTTGACTAACCGAAAATAGTCGGTTAACCGGTTATGAACACCCCTACCAAAAACTATACACTATGTTTGTTAAATCAATTCCAACACTAAGTGAAAATACCAAAATCATGAACTTACACTCCCGATTGTCTTCTGCACAGCTGCAACTCGCTGGAATGACCTCTCAGACTCTAGAGCCCGAACCCTAAGCTTTAGATCTCCTTTCTCTTGTTAAACAAATGAGCACGTAACATAATGGCTGTCTGTCAGTATATTATCCAAAATTTGCAAAAGTCAAAAGTAGCTAGCTCTATTAGATGTGTATGATATATAATAGGGCATAGGCCCATAAGGCCCACACATTATAGCCCAAGTCTAGAATGTTCCATAGAATCTCTATCTACCCTTATATATATTGTTTTCTAGAATTGTAATGTTCAGACATCTCAATACAATATTTCCTATCATTAGTTGACTCTTTATGGTATATCAACCAAATAGAGGTTTTTACCCCTTCTCGATCCTGGCCACTCTGTCAAAAAAACAAAAAAGTTGCTACACCTACCCTATTCTCCACTGCCGCCGCCCTCCAAATCATCTACCACTGAGAAACCCAAAAACGGTAGAAGAAGCACCAGCTATGAATTAAGAGCAACACGCTTCAGCGAAGAAGGGGCTAAAGGAATCACCAAACAGACCACATCACAGTCACACCACCTTCTCCTTAATCGACACCTTCACCGCACTCCGCCTTCAAACATTTGAATTTCTTTTTTGGACCACTTCATGTCCAATATCTTTAGCTTTCTCCATCCGATATCCCAATGCACTTTCATTACCTTACTCTCCACTCTCCTGCCCCTTATAACTCCTTCAAAAAAATTAAAAAATAGCATGTTCGGCGCTGGATCAACTTCTGTACGTGTTTGGATTTTCCATGCGCTTTGAGTTTAATGCTTCATCGACTCGTCGCGCTTACTCGCATCCGTCGCACGTGGCCTGAACACTTATTGACTGTCACTGCATCTAAGAAGGATGCTTGTTCGATCCTGGCCCTCTATCATTAAAAAAAGGTCTCAACCCTATTCTTTCGTCGCCGAGTTGTGGTCTTTCCCCTCCGTTTCCTTTGGAAATTGACCCCCACAATGAAACCCTAAACTATCTTCTCTCTTCACCAGTCACCACCCCCTTCCTCCTTTTTTTATCTGCTGCCTTGTTCAACCCCTAAGCTGGTTTCATAGTGGCTAATTGTAACACCGCTCTCGTTAAACTCGTAATAATCACTTTCGTAGCATAATTAAAACGTCTCGCAGTGGAACTTTAACCACTGTGATGAGCGAGATATTTACAACCACTAAAACATACTAATCCAAAGTCGAATATACAAGACAAGTGAGCGGCTATCATTTCCCGAATACTTACAACCTTAACATAATACATACCAAAGTTCAAAGTGCGGTAATTAAAATAACAGCCCTCTCTACCCGAGGCCCTGCACTCCGGTCTCAACGCAATCAAGTTCCTGTAATGGGTTGCTGTATAGGCTCAGCAAAACACTGAATATGCTATGATCTTCGACCCTTTAGGATACGTAAGTCATTTTAACCGTCTTGACATGAGATTGATTACATGTTTTGTCCGGTTTACAGTTATAATAAATACTGTAAAGATCATGCATAAACACTGAGTCATCTAATCAATACATTCACTACATTTCACAAGAAACAGTTGCATAAACGAAGATATCGAATAAGTGCAATAAAATGCGTAATCGCTTTTAGTGAACGGTATTTGTACTTGTATTAGTAATCGGCCTTCAAAGCCCCTTTAAATCTCATCACATTTTATTTTTACCATCAGACGGGTGTCATGTTAGGACAACCCGTAACCTTTTAAATGGACAGTAGTCCTCCGTACATACAAAGGTGCTCATTTTTGCTAGGGGTCCGGAGGCCCCGGGTCTTCTACTGTGCCTTAATAAGGCGTCCTTGAAAAGGTCGTAGCCGTGTACCAAGAGTAGGTACCATCTGACCCACGATCTATTTAGGCTCGTTGGGATTTCCTAGAGCGGGTCCCGATCCGGGTAACCACTCAGTGATCATAATACGCAACCAGCTAGTTCGTAAACTATACTGGATTTCTCCCCTAATCACATACCAATTCTCTCATAGGATTAAGTACCTTAATCATTTCCTAAGATTTACTCTTAGTTTTATGGAGAATACAATTTATATAGCTGCCTTCGAGGGCTTACGCAAATACATATAAGTAGTCTAGGTCATGATCATGTTCGAGATCCATGCTCTAGAGACCGGTATAGTCGTGTCTCGTTCCTAAGTGTTTTACTTAGGTTAATGTGACAGTAATAACCGTCGTACTTTATTAGACAACGACCACTTCACTTTTATACTCGTATATGTACATTTATATAAGTCGAACTATAGTCGACATAAGATTAGTTCAATGGACATTCGCGCATAAGTAAATAACGCAAGAAAGAACGAGTACGTAAACATGCAATTATCACACATATACAATAAACACCCATATCGCTCTTAAGCAATAATCATACAATGTCTGACCCCAAAGAAGCCCTCAGGATGGGCAGACTACACCAGTCACATACCTTACACCGTAATAAACGCTAGCGTATTAATCTACTCTCGTCTGATGCTCCTTGTCGTTCCACTATCTGGAATATATATACACCACTATGAGTTAATCCCTACGATTAACTAAACTCAGTATTTCTGAATAGACATCACAACCCGATAGTTACCCCTCGTATCTCGTTAGTTGAGTTAGTTCAGGTTTTCGTTAAATTAGTCGGCCTCGTTATGGCACTTGTATCCCGTAGTATTTTTCTATACTTGGTTGTATATTTCATGCGTACGTATGCATGTATATTATTCCACGAGTGTATAACATATAGTTTACGTTTATATGTTATTGTTGACCATATGATGTTATTATTTCATGTACTCTCATTTTATGTGTGAGTTTGTCATCTTGACCTCTTTGGTCAATTGAGTTGACTTGGTCAGTTTATTCCAAGCACATAAGTTATGACATTCATTATAATACATGGTATTATATAGTTCACTTATAGTATAAACCCTTATACTTAAACATTAGAACTTTGTGACTAATGTTCTATAATACATCTCCCACCTTATAACATACTTTATTAAATATTATATGGTTCCCAACCATATTATATAATCCATTTATTTCATATACACTTATTTCTATATATCCATATGAATTATAAAATCCATTTATTAAATGATACATTTTATCATTTTATGTGAGATAGTTATTCTCACTAGTTTGTATTATTTTGTACAAGCTTACATTAAGATTTTAATCCTAATGTTATACCATATTATATAACATCTTAATAAACTCCCAGTTTATTTAATACCCACATTATCTTATAACTTCATTTACTCATTATTAGCCACATTATTTTATGTGAACTATTACACTTATACTAGTTTCATATTAATCACATTAACGCTTTACATTTGTCATAACATTTTATAACATTTTAGACTATGGTCTAAAATTAGTCATAGCTGCTGTATATTTGCGCAGCAGCCCGTATCTTTTATTAATTACATTTTGACTACATAACATTATATAATGTTACAATTATATTATTATATCATATGCTATGTGTGGAGGGTGATTTTTCGGTATGAGGGGGGGGGGGTCTATCTAAATATGGTCTGACTGAAAAGCCGAGATCCTGGAAAATGCCATTCTGTGGAGGGTGAAAACCCGTTATTTATGGCAGCCCTCAAATACCTACTTAATCGTCCGTCTTTCCCAGAAAGCATAAGGGAGAGCGCAAGTGTGCACTACACCCGCTCTCAATGGGCTCCACACGGACTTATGCCTCTATAAGGCGAAATTGACTAGAGTCGCCACCTAGTTTGACCTATGAATACTAGGAAGGAAGATTGGGTTCTAGGAACCGTTGGTTGACTCTGAAATTATTGCCTATGGATAGGGCTTATCTGGTCATTTACAGAGATTCTATTATGGGTTCGCACTGGGTTACACCCCTTAGAAGTGGCAATGACCACGACTTCGGATTGGTGCCCGAGGAAATCTCGGTCTCCAATTGTCAGGATTGCCTTCTTTCAAAACCTTATTAGAGAGATTCATTTAAAGCCAAAGATAGGATTAGGATGAGAAGAGAGAGAGAGTAGATGAGATGAACTTTTCTGCCAAGCTTATGCCAAGAGGAAGAATTGGTGAATTCGGATGAGTGTGGAATGAAAGATTAGGAGTCTGATTTTAAGAGTTGAAGCAGTCGAGAGTTTGTGAGAGTGGGAGGGGATTTGAATGTTTGATAGACATGAATATCGCCCTAGAGTTGGGAGAATGGTTTTTTGGATTGGAATGGGGTCGCACCCTAGATGGGCTGCCTACGTACTCAACTCCCTGTTGAGATCAGACCTTACGTAGTTCACGTTTTTTTGGAGATGTTTGAAGTTTCGGGTTTGAGGGGGTAGTCTATGAGACGCTTGGGTCTATGAGACGCTTGAAACCTTGAGACGTCGAAGTCTGTGAGACGCTCGAATCTGTGAGACGCTCGGGTCTGTGAGATGTTCGGGTCTGTGAGACATTCGAATCATTGGGATAACAAAGTCTGTGAGACACTCGGGTCTGTGAGACGATACAGGGTTGTTTGGAGGTGAGGTGGTTGAGTGAAAAAAGGCATTTTGTTCGATGTGGGGTCGCACCCTGTGTGGGTTGCCTACGTACTCAACTTCCTGTTGAGATCAGACCTTACGTAGTTCAGGGGTTTTCAGGTTTTTTTTGAGATTTTAGGGTTTTGAAGGTTTTTGAGGGGTTAGTCTGTGAGACGCTCGGGTCTATGAGACATTTGGGATATTCGGATGGTGAAATGAAAGAGATATCGAAGTCTGTGAGACGCTCGGGTCTATGAGACGTTTGAATCTTAATACGGCTGAATTGAGGTGTTCGAGTCTGTGAGGCGCTCGGGCCTATGAGACATTAGAAGTTAGAGAGGAGTTGGAATTTGGGAGATGATTTGAGTTTGAGGTGATTTGGAGTTTGAATGATGATTTAATTATGAAATGATTTGGAGTTTGAATGATGGTTTGAGTGTGTGAGGCAATTGGAATTTAGGAGAAATCCCAAGTTTTTTGGGTTCGAGGTTCGAAAAGAGTTTTGTTTGGAGGAATGATTGTCAAAATCGTCTTTTAAATTTTGTTTTATTTTGCAAATGGCGGATGATCCTGAGGGATCACCCTGTGTACCCCCTCGAACGCGACACTTAATTAATGGTAAGTGCCGAGGCTCGAAAGATGGGGCAATGAATTTATGTCGAAAAATAGGATTTAGAGAGAAACACCATGAATGAGATGCTCTCGGTTAAATCCTAATAACGTCTCTAACTCCCGGGTTTTAAAACATCAAAAACCAAAAACATTGAAATCGAGTGGAAGGGAGTTAGACGATTCTGAAATCCCGGCTGCAACTAGGAAGGCCGCTACATTCCTAGCACCCCGCCATGTAAAAATCTAGGCTGCAATTAGGGGAGGTTTGTCACCCTAATGCCCCGCCTAAAGAGATCCAGACTGCGACAAGGGATGTTACGACCCCAGTGCCCCGCCTCGGATTTTTATTTGGAGGAGAAACAAGTAATGTCTAACTAGGAAGAAAACGTTCTTTGAAGGTGTTAGACATCCTATGTTCCCTGAAAACAATTTATTTTGGGTTTAAAAACTAAGTTAGGAAACTTATGAAGTTGTTCGGAATTCTTGATGAAGAAACACTGATTTTGAGAAATGTTTTTAGGAGAAAACTTTCTGTATATGTGAGAAGAACTTTCTGCGTTTGAGAAGAGTTTTCTGTGATGTGAGAAGAGTTTTTCCTTTAAAATTTCACAAAATGGTTTCTTTTGAAAACTTGATGATATTTGAATAAAATGATTGTTGAAATCTGAGGGGAGAGATTTTTGAGTTTGAAATCTGAACAGGATTTACAAGTTGAGTTTGAATTGGATGAATTGAATTCGAGTTGAATGGAATTGGACTGAATTGAAATGAGTTAGGTTTGAATTGGATTGATTTGAATTCGGGTTGGGGTTGAAAAACGAACGGGTCAAAGTTGGATTAGGTCAAAGTCAAAGTTCGAATTGGTCAAAGTTCGGATTGGTCAAAGTTGGACCAAGTCAAAGTTAGGTCAAGGTCAAAGTTGGGCCAAGTCAAAAATTGGGTCAAGGTCAAAGTGGGGTCAATCAAGGTTGGACCGAGTCAAAGTTAAAGGTCAGGTTGGTCAAAGTTGGACCGAGTCAAAGTTCAGGTTGGTCAAAGTTGGACCAAGTCGAAGTTCGGATTGGTCAAATTTGGATCGAATGGGCCTGATGGGCCGAGTAGGCTTTTGAATTCAAGTGTTGGGTTTGACTTGATTTTTGGGCCTAATCTTTTTCTTGGACTTTTGGGCCTGATGGGCCTTGGGTTTTGTGGGCTTGGATTCGATTTGGGCCTCAATTTGGGTTTAGGCCTGATTCAAATTTTGAGACTTATTTGAAATCTGGGCCTGATTAGGCCTTGTGGGTTGAATATGAATCTTGGAAATTGGGCCGCATTTGGGCCTTGTTTCATACTGAAGATGAAATTGTGCTTGGACTCAAATTTGTATTTGGATTTGGATTTGAATTTGAATTTATTCCTTTTTTTTTTTGTAAAGTTTTGTAGTGAAATTAGGGGTGGTTTGGGATAGGCTTTACAAGTGTGGAAGGTATTGTTCCCCACAAAGCAAATAAAAATGAGCTAGTTGTGGGGTACCTTCAAAGGCTTAAAAGATTTTCAAAGTTTTGGAAAATATTGTTCCCCACAAAGCAAATCAGAAATAAGCTAGCTGTGGGGTATTTTCCAAGACTTTGATCAAAAGAAAAAGGGGTGACCTAAGGGGCCATCTAGGGTTTAAATAATGAATTGATGTACAGAAGTTAAATACTACGGTAAGTTAAAGGGTAAAACATGTGTAAATAAAGCGCATGGCATTTAGCACAAAGGGACATGGGTCAAAGCTGAAA
The DNA here is from genome assembly GCA_023374045.1 of Limonium bicolor. Lineage (NCBI taxonomy): Eukaryota > Viridiplantae > Streptophyta > Magnoliopsida > Caryophyllales > Plumbaginaceae > Limonium > Limonium bicolor. Next base: position 72,322,639 of record CM041783.1, read on the forward strand.
ACTGTAAGCAGAATCGTAACTTGAATACAAAAAATTTCATCAATCATTTCAAGCAAGAACAAACCGGGACTTAAATCACCTGAACCAGTTCTAGTTCATTTCTGCTTAATGTTTATTAAAGGCCAAGGTTGAGTTATGTATGAGCCTACCAGATTATGCAAAAAGGTTTAAGTAGTTCAAAATTAGCTCAAAACTGAACTTGGACACTTGACCAACATTATCAGACAGGTTTCTAAGCAACACAGAGAAAAGGATGTAAACTAATACATTATCTAAGCCAAGAGTTAAACCTACCGTATGGTCCTAACAGAGCATTAATTCCCTTTTGAAATGCCAACTGACAGTGAGAAAACGTAGGTTTATGGGCAAAGTAAGCTCTCAATCATTTCCTGTTTGTTACCTGATACACTAGTGTACCGACTGAGTTGCTAAAGGAGATAAATGATGTGATAGATTTAGGGTTGCCATTATTAAACCAACCGGGTTACAGGCAAGCAAAGTGAAAGTATAAACCCTAGTGTTTCTGTCAATTCCTTACACACCCTTAAAATATGAACGAGTTTCAGAGGCTAAACTCAGTGGCAATTTTTTTTTAGAAGCAAACAGACTGCAATGATAAGAGTCGGGAACCAGCACCCAAAGAATGAGGCAATACGAATATCCACAAATTGATAGCAGTTGAACTTATTGGCATGTTATTTCATAAAGCAGACGAAACAAATCTAGAGGACATAAAGGAAATCTAAAGCAAGCACACAAACTGGGCAGTGATGTTCACAAGGATGCAAGATGTAAATACAAGAGTCAGGAATCAATACCGAAAGAAGAGCATACACAACTTCCTGCAAATATCTCAAAACACACCAGAGACTTAAACAAAGTGTTAGTCCAACAAATAAACATAGCGAAGGGAGACAACATTTTTTTGGCAATCAACCATACCTCTTATCCAAGCATATCCCCCCGAAGGTGTGACGTCAAAACGGACGAATATCAGTAAATAGCGCAAGTAAATGACCCAAGGGGATATCTCATTTGAGCTCACTGCAACTCGGGCGCAATATAGCAACAGAAGCAGATCGTCGAATGAGGATCGCAAGGTGGGTCAGAGAGAAACCAAACTTATGACTGGAAAGGGACCAGTCTACCATCAATTGCAGATTTTTTTTTACAACCACATGCGAATAGACAAACCCAAACTGGAGAAGGACAAGTTCACTCGACTTTTGAATCCGAATGCAGTAACATGAAAATAATCAGAGTCGCGACTGGAAAAGAGACCAGTCTATTATGTTATAAAATAGAAAGGGGGAGTATACAGAGTCACCGTTAAAAACGCCAAACGACAAAACGGCGCTCAACTCAACATAATCCCAATGACATGAACATATCAGAATTCAAACGAGAATGCTCAGAATATACAGTACTCAAAACTCAAACCCGTAACCAAATCTGCCGCGTCCGTGGACTTCAAGGTCCATACCAGGCAAGATATTCATTCGAAATGCAGAGAAGATGAACATACAGTGAGAAAATGTAAAACGATACAAAAGGATGGTCAATAACCAAGAACTAAACAGTTCTAAACGTGGATTTCTTGCGCATGTTCTTGGAACCAAAGACATGCGAAAACAGAGGTTCGAAGCTCTGGTTCCGGGACTTCCATAATATACATATATCGAAAGTAGAACAAGGAAGAACAATTTCCTGAGCAAAATGAAGCGAACGGTGCAAACTGAGCGCGAATTGAAATAAACGATAGAAAGGGAAAGACAGAGGAAAACGACTGAAGAGCAAAACTAGTCAGGAAATCGATAGATTAAAGAAAAACCGAGACGAAGTGAGGCGAGAAACACTGGCATAATGAAATCGGTGCCACTTACCCTTCCTGTGAATGAGGTGAATAAGCGGAAAATTCAGGTGGAAAAGGGAAGACGAGGAGATTGTGGGTCTTGCGATGGATTACAATGAAGGTGGTGATCGGGGCTCTCGGATGGATTGAGCATGAGTAGGGTTTCCGACGAGAAGGAGAATAAGGTAGGGTAATGATGGTGGTGGTGTTTCTCGGCGAAAACGAAGAGGGTGATGGTGGGTTTCGGGCGTAGGAGCGAGGAGTCAAAAATGGTGGAGAACGTACTCGAGGAGTGAAGCCAGAAGACTAGAGGAGATGGGTATCGGGATTTCAAACGACAGAGGTAAAAGAATGTTCCCCAATTCCCGAAAAAAAGCCACCGTTGTCATACTACTACTCCTCTATTTTATAAGGAAGGGCTAGGGTTTTTTAGGGGAGGGTCAAACAGGCCTTTTAGTTGGGCTTTCTTAAGAAGGAAATGGGCCTTTATTGGAGCATAAGGAGAGGGCCCGGATTTGATGCGGGCCAAAATAAAAGATAAGAGTGTTTCTAGCAAGGTTTGAACCCAGAACCTGTGCCATCCACTCTAGTGTACTCTACCGATTAAGCCATGAATTGATAAACAAATAAGTAATAAAAATAGAATATATACAATAATAATAAGATAAGTAAATAAGACAAAAGGGGAATGGGTTTAAAACCGGATTATCGTTTAAAAATTCATTTTCGGAAAACCATGATTTTACGAAATGCTTTGAAAAGGATTATAAAACGATGGTTTCATTTTGGCATGCACGTAAATACAGTTTGAGAAAGAGAGGCGACGACCCCTCTTATTTTATTTATTATATTGGAATTTGCTTTATGGGGTGAGAATTTTTGGTGTCTACACTATGATATTTCTACTTCATAATATAATTAACCTATAGATTTAATTATTGCCGAGAAGGCCCATATATCATAACCTCAATTCTTTCAACTCCCCCATATTTTCTTTTATTGCAAATTTACCACATTACTTATATAATGTTACATATACTATATATTATAACATTATACTCTTATAACTTGTATTACCTATGGTTATATTCATTTTATAATTTCCGAACAGACCCATGGTCTGTCCAGATTTATTCAACAGCCCACTTAACTTTCTTAATTTACTAAATGACCTCATTTATAATCTACACTTTACATTATAACATTTAAACTATATATTATACATACTCATTTATATAACTCCACTAAATCCTCTAAAAATCACCAAAATTCCGAAAAGTATCCCAGGCTGTTATAATTCCTATTCCACCCCAGAACTTTTGGTAATTACATATTTACCCCATAGGTTTTGTAATTTTTACATTTAACTTATAAAGTTAATATAAAGTCATAAATTAATTATTTATAACATTTAATTTGGTCAAAGCCACTAATATGGTCAATGTTGACCTTCCCATTTTGGTTTTGATCAGAACTTCCCATTATTTATGGTTTTACCCCAACTTTCTTAGAAATTACATTTTAGCCCCAAACTTTATAAAATCTTACAAAATTCATTTAAATTCATTTCTAAGTCTAATTTTTGGCTTTATTATTCTTTAGCCCTCCAAACTTTATTTAATTACAGCTTTGACCCCAAACTTTATAATATTGACATAAATAACTTAAAATATACTTTAAAGCTTAAATAACTTAATTTAAAATGGCCTAAGTACATGGCCTTATTACAACATTAATTTATAACATCAAACTACACATAAATGTCTATATTTTTAATATAAGTCTCGGCTTTAACTTAAACCACCCCAATATTTTTATAATTTGCATTTTAACCCCATTTCTTTATTTCTTTGACATTATAAGTCATCTTAACACTAGGTAATTTAGCCAAAAGTGTTTATTCACACTTTAACACATAATTAGCTCATATAAACCCAAATAACCCCACATCTTATTTTATTTGGTAACAATAATTACATAAAACCTTAAATAACATAAGGTAAGTATACTTACTTGATTTTATGTCACAAAACTTAGCCAAACATCACTCCAACACTCGGCCTAATTTATAATAGGCTTAGGTTAGTTTTTTGTACATAATTTATATGTGAACTTGATTAACACTTCACTAAGGTAGAAAATCAACTTACTTTGTTAAGATTGAACTTAAGCTTGATTCCCACTCTTTTGTACATAATATTCCCCAAAGTTTAAGGCTCCATTCGGCCACATTTTTGCAAGGAAGGAAAGACATAAATTAGTCTCATGACTTAAGGAATATTAAGGAGTAAAACAAGCTTATAAAGTCATGATTTTTACCTTGATTTGTAAGGATGTTCTAGGTATGAAACCGCTTGATTTTAAGGCATATAACTTCTAAACCAAGGAACAAAACAACATGTAACAAGGTAAGGAACTAGTTAGATTTACCTTATAAAAATGGCTTAAAATGGAGTTTTGGACATGGATTTGGCCACTCCTTGAAGTAGTTGATGGAGCTATTGGTTAAGCATGATAAATGGAAGATTATAAGCCAAAAGAACTAAGGAATACAACCAGAAGTGAAGTAGAGGTAAGGATATATGCTTAAAGCATGTTTTTACCTTAAATAATGATTTTTGTGTAACTTTGCTCCAAGGGATGACTTCAGCCGAATTTGGACAGGTTCTTGCAAGGTTCACTCCCACTAGATGAAAGGTGGAAGTGGTTTGATTGTTAGCTCATTGGAAAGAGGAAGAAAATAGGAAGAGAATGACATATACCATGAATTAAGAGCTTACCTTATGCCATGGGAGTTGGATTTTGAATGAGATAGCTCAAGAAAACAAAAAGGCTGGAAAGGGAGAGTTTTATAGGTGAAGAACTCGTTTGAATAGGGCTGGATGAAATAGAAATGCCAAATTTGACTTTTAAGGTAAAGTAAGTCATTTTGTGAATAGTAAAGAGGTGAATCAATTAACTTTGCTAGATATCTATCATGTGATCAAGGCTGGATAACAGCTGTACTGCCGCCTTCCTAGAGGATATTTTGGGCCATTGACCATCTTAGTCAATTAAGACTTAAATTAGCACTATTTGGGTACTATTCACATTTTAGTGTCAAACTTTGGATTTTTTGTAAATATCTTGAATTAGGGTTTCTAATGTGATACTAAGTATTACACATGTTAATTAAGGTGTATACAAGGTCATTTGGCCATCCAAAGTCAATTTTTGATCACTTTGACAAAAATGTGTCTTAAGGAGTTTTAGTGCTCCTTTTTGTGTTTTAACTCTTTCTAGAGTTTGGTTTGCTTTGATAATGGTTTTATTATGTTAATACCTTAATTATAAGGCTTAGGGATCCACTTTGGACCCTAACCAAAGTTACACAATCCTTAAGGCTTCTTTAGAGCATAATTTGCCTTAAGTGATTTTTAAGCATGTTCTTGCTTATTTTTGATTTAGAATTGTTACCCAATATTGTTAAGACATGTTTTAGCCTTAATACATCATTATTGGATGTTTAAACCATAATTTTATAGTTATGGGTATTTCAATCTACCCCCCTTAAAAAGACTTCATCCCGAAGTCGTCTTTCTCGGATAAGTTATATAACTACCCTTATAACCCCGTAATATATATCTATGTGATATAACATTTACACATAATGTATTGTGCTTATACAGCACATAGCCATCATTTGTGGCGTTAATTCAATCATATATGGATATAGGCGATCCATCAGCGCCATTACTCCTTTCAGTTCTAAAACCCTGACAGCCTCCCCGAGGTGTCCATATCATTCCATCATTCCATAACTAACGATTCATTCCGTATCTAAACGATGTCATATGTAATCAATACATAAGGAAAATATAAATATATGATTCTCTTTGGGTCTGAGACGCTAGTGGACCCGAAAGCAACTCCTTCTACTTCATCAATTTTGCGATCCGAGAGATTTCTTTGCCTTTCATCTTGCGCGACGAATGCATAGGCTTGTTCAACTGTGGGCAGAGGTCGCATTAAGAGAATGTTGCTTCTGGTGTTCTTGAAGTCTTGATTCAGCCCCATCAAGAATTTCATCAGTTTTTCCAGTTGTCGTTCTTTCTCAAGTTCTGCTGCAGATGCGCAGATGCATTTTGTTTTCCCTTTGAAAGAGGCTAATCGATCCTATAGCCTTGTTAGGTCTGTGTAGTAAGTTGAGACGCTATTACCACCTTGCCTGAGAGCTACCCATTCTTCCTCTATGGCGTAGATCTCTGTCGCACTGGGTTGATCAAAGCGTTCGCACAGACGAAGCCAGATATCCCTTGCCGTTTCGCAGAAAAGCACGCTTTCTCCTATATTCTTACTTAAGGACATCAAGAGCCAAGACATCACAGCATTGTTGCATCTTTCCCACTACACATACCGTTCAGAGGTAATCTCGGGTTGTTGGATCGTACCGTCTAGCAATCAAATTTATGCTTTGTCTTAAGGGAAATAGTGACAGAACGTTTCCAGGACAAAAATCTCATTCCGTCAAATTTCTCAAGAGCAAGAAGTTGGTTATGTTGTTCCGCCGGGTGGAGAAAAAGGGGATCCTTGTAGTCAATTCCACCGGTAAGCTCTGCAACATCATCCTTCAAGTTTTCTTGATTCGATTCTGTTGTCGTCCTTCTGATTGTTGTCTTCTATCTCGACGTTCGCCTCTATAGTCTGGCCTTCTTCGCCAAACAGTCGAATGGCCCAGTTTTTCTATTCTGTCTATTTCATCCAGTAATCAATCAAGCAACCTAACGGTAAGCTCTGATACCATGTTTGATTTCTTGTAAGAGATGGATACAGAAACGTAGGAGACGATAGAGAACTTGAACAATGGCAGAAACAAAAACAACAATAATAGGAATGAACAAGGCCATCAAATTTGTGATGAAGAACTGATGTCGAAACGTTGTCCTGCAAAGCTATCTTCGGTCTGTCATTAACTGATATCTCCTCTCTCACTATTGTTTCCGCGGTTAGGGTTTTTGAACTCCTCTCTTTCGTAATGTCTGCCCCTCCCAAATTGATTAAAATCTTCTTTTATAATTTTCATTCTTTTTTAACGAAGAGCTGCGTTTTGATTCAGTTTCCTCATGGTCAAGATTGTGGCTACATGCCGCTTTATATTTGCTAATCTTTCATGCGCAGACAGCTATCATGAGTTAATAATGGGTCCATCAATATTTCTGCTCATGCTCTTCATTAAATGCAACCGTTCAACCCATGTTCAATAAGTGTACAATCTCCAACGTGCATGGTTGTCTTGAATAATCATGAACAGACGATTACATAATTGTGGTATTCATTATGTTGCAGCCTATGTGGATACATTTCGTACATGGTCCGGGAATTGTTCCCTCAAAAACAACCGGACCAACAAGTGAATTGCAGTACGTGAGACATATCAGTCTGGTCCGCGTTTGCAAATTTGGACATAAACCTGGACTAGGTACGAAATTGGGCAGTAAGAAAGTTTTGGTGTGGTCCAGGTTTGTAAATCCGGATATATAGTGGACCACACCTAAATATTGGCAATAAGCTCTCTTCAAGGTTGGTCCGGACATACATGTCCGAGCACATGTCCGGACATACTCTGAAATGCATCAGAAAGGCTGTTTCTCTCCTTTCGGTCCCATCTTGATTGTTAAAGTCTTGACACGTGTTCCTAAGTCATTTTCTTCAATATTTTCATCTATTTAAGCACAAAATCACAAGTAAGGGAAGTTCTTCACATATAATATAAATTAACATATAAATAAGGAATTTATCACATAAACCAATAAAATATTAATCACATAAACCAATAAAAAATATTAATCAAATTAAACATAGAAACTTGGATAAATTCCGCACTTATCAGTTACGCCTCCCGGCACTAATAAGAGGTTTGGGAGAGTATATGTACATAGGAGAAGTGAGTAACAGTGTTACTAATGATAGTTGTGACAGCTAGCTACTAGCGGAGTATCATTCTGTTAGCTGCCATTAGTATTCTGTTAGTGAAAAGGAATACCTAAGCTGTATCAAGACTGTTGAGAGGAGGGATTCATGGAATAAGAGTTTCTAACTGAGCTTTGGGAGGGTGTTACTCCTCAAAATGTAACATATATAGTGTTCTCTAGAATTGTAATGTTCAAACAACTCGATACAATATTTCGTATCATTAGTTGTCTCTTAAATGTAGAAGGTGTCAAGGATGATATATACCAACCGTTCAATAACTTGAACAAGCTTCTCAGCTCTATTAGCCTGCCTAAACAAATTAGAACGCCTGAGAGATCCCAGCTCTTTCTAAGATCCTGCATAAGTATAACAAGTTTCCTGAGATTGGAAAGAGTTGCGATAGAGTAAATGAAGATATTACAAATGGATGATAGTTTAAGATTTTCAACCTTCACGACAACCTCAACACCAGCCTCACGGAATTTCAGAAGTTCCAATGCATGGCTGGAAGGTAAAAAAGCAAGTGATACAAAAACAGAATCAACATCTTTGATCATAGCACTGATGTTAAGCAATGACATACGATCTTGCACATGGATATCAATCATTTAGCTAATATTGATGAAAGTTGAAAGCATACTCCGGATTAGCAATTTCAGTAATATCAAATCGAGGATCAAGCCCTTTCCCAATGCCATTTAATACGGCAGAAATCATTTACAATAGATATTTAGTTTGTTGGTACAGTCAGCCACAAAAGAAAAGAGGTATGAAAATGGTCCTGTACCAGAAAATGCTCTGACAACGAACGTGAATGTAGCAGGAAATCTGAACGGTTGATCTGCAGCAATCGATAGTAAATTCTCTGTGAAATTGTTAATAAAACAATGAGAACTTATTGGTTACTTTCTCCTCAAAATAAATAATTGGTTGTATCTTCCAAAGAGTTGACTAGAGGCATCAGGCGTTCAGGACAGAAAAGCGTATGCTAACAAGAAGCATTGCATTGTACAGATTAAATCATGCTACTAATTTGAAAAAGTACTAGTAGGGATAAAGTTCTCTGTATAAGACGTTCAGGACAGCAAAGCATATGCTAGACACTTATTTTCATAACATAATTCAGTGACATCGTGTTGTGGTGACAATGAACAAGGTATTATCATACTTAATAAGAATTCCTGTTCAAAAAATGGCTTGATCGGTGAAAGCCTAATGAATGAGCTTATGCTATATGGTAAAACAAAAAGGAACCCGTATTGCTTTCTTTACTTACCGATTGCAGCCAATCGTTGCTTCTTTTTCACTAGCTTCTCCTCCTTACTCTGTGGTTTTTTAAGTCCGAGTTCCGCTGCTGCTGCCAACTCATGAAAAAAAATCCAAAATAACATTCTCCAACAAACGCATTCCTTATATTAACCTCCACCCAAAACTAATTCTTAAAATAACATGGAAGACGAATTCAATACACCCCGCGCCTTTAGAAAAGATGACTTCTTCTTTAATAAAGACCGTGCCTGTTTTTTTTTTAAACAAGTGAAAAGAAACGATTTCTATTGAATTTTTTCCAAGCGTTGGAACACCACAATTGAACAACACACAACTTGTATATATTATGAACTTCCACACAATCACGATACTCAGAACCACTTGAACACAGAAGTAACATTACATAAACAAAAGAAATTAAAATATAAACCAAAGATAATAATTTATAAGATAGAATGTAAAACAGTAGTTATACAATCCCTAACTTCAGTTGTTTACAAAATGTAACAAATTACAAATCTACATCTTTGACGTACAACAGTCCTAAGCTCATTGGGTGCAGGATCCTCAACAGCTGATACGAGAGTAGGATCAATGGCCCGACCACTAAGACTTCCTACATCATGATGATGTCGGGAATCTTCATCCCTAAGAGGTGCTGAAGGAGTAGAAGTCAAACCAAGGTCTGCAGCCGGCATCGAATAATCAACGTCCATGCACATCCTAACACCCACTACTAGAAAACAGCAGATTAGAGACAGATTTGTCTGTCGCTAAATGAGTCGTCGCTAATCCAAAATCGTATCGGATGACGTCGTCCGTCGCTAAAAATCCATTATGACGGATTAGAGAGGGAAGACACCCGTCGCTAATTTGGCGACGGAAATATGGAATTTTCGATTCGCTATTTCATCGGTAAACTGCGTTAATTTTTTTAAAAAATATTTAATATTTTAATTTGTAATATATTTTCACCTATAAATGTTGACATATAATACATTTTATTCATATCCACCTGTAATATGCAATCTCATAAAGAGTTGTACTCATTAATCTCATAATATAAACAAACATAATATAAATGTTCAATCAACACAAGATACAAAGTAGTACAGTCGAAATTTGATACAGACATAGTCTCAAGCAAACAAAGTCTAACAATGTCAAATGTCATATCTATCTAATACCCGCCTCTCCAACCATGCCCATCCCCTGGACGATATCCCGTCTGATCACCTGGACCACCCGAGCCATCATGCGGACCTCTAGGCCCCTGACCCCATCCACCCGTACTAGAGCCAGCGCCAGGATCACCGTATAGACCCTGCTGAGAGGGAAACATATGGGAGATCTGCGCCCGTATCATCCTCTGCATCTCCTCGCAGAGTATCTCCTGGCGGGTCACTTCCCTCTCCTCAGCACGAATCTGCTGTCTGTAATTGTCATCGAACTTCTGAAGTAGCTCTCGCTCGATGTCCGTCTTCATGGACTCGTATGTGCTCTGGTCAAAGCCGGTAGCACATGAGCTAGTGCCGGTGCTGTGAAATGAGTCAGGGAAGTACGTTGGTGCTAGCTCGCCCACACCGAGACCCTCTGATTTCTGGATTTCCCTTCAACAACCATATAAAAAAATTCATTAAGGTCTACTGGTGTGGTCTGCAGAGATTGATGATCTGGTGTGGTTAACTCTTGAGTGGCAGTATCTAACAAGTCTTCGTATTTATGTTTCATAATCATAACACAAATAATTAGTACTATCACTAATGAATAAATTTGAATAATGTAGCACAATTTAAATAAGTTAAATTAAAAATACTTACAGCAGTGTCCTCGACCATGGAGCAATACTGGCGCACTATTTCCATACTCATCCTTGCTCGAATGAGTGTGTATGAACAATGTGTAAGCATCTGACCGTATTCCTTAGTTTACAAAAAAAAACACTTGATCAAATTAGAAGCAAGGCTTTAAAAAAATTGACAGAACCTCCCCTGTTTTTTTACATTTTCCCCCACATAAAAATCAAGATTGTTCAGTCAGAACCAGATAATGATTAATCGATCAAGGCTTAAAAAAACTGACATAATCTCCCCTATTTTTTTGCATTTGCCCATACATATACAATCTAATATTGCACATATCAGAATCTGATAACAATCACAACTCACATCATGCATTCAAAGTTGCATTATCATATTCACATGTACTTGCATCCAGTTTCATATACACTTGCAAAATAAAAAGACTCACTAGAACCCTCTTATGCTCCTTTATCATGCGAGAACCACACACATGAGTAGACAGACTACCACCAGGTGTGTGCTCATTCCTCCGGTTGCGAGAGTTAGTCTCGCTGATGTTCTTATACTTCTCATTCGCCCACTGCTGTTCCCAAGCCTGTCAGATGTCATCTCTGACTAATCTCTCTTCGTTCTCCCAGCTTTCATCTTGTAGAGTGTGTCTAAATATCGTTTTCTACCCAAAACACAGAATAACTCTTAGACGATACTCTCAAGGTCAGGATCCCTACGGAAGCGCTTCTGTATAAATTAGTAAGTGTAAGCATAACTTATCAAAAAAAGTTAAAGATCAAGAATGGTTAAGTACCTTGAGCTCATTTAAATATAATCTATGGTCGTCCTGACCCAAACCCTCCCAACTATAACCCTCTGGAAACCACCTCGTCTCAAAGCAAGGAAGAAAAGAACGAACAACCTTGCTGAAGGAGTATAAGTAAAAGTCAAACCAAGGTCTGTAGCCGGCGTCGAATAATCAACGTTCATGCTCATCTAACACCGGAAGATGATGCCCGTGTAAGCCTGAGCTGCTCCCTCAAACCCAGTGGTCGTTCTTTTCTTCCTTGCTTTGAGACGAGGTGGTTTCCAGAGGGTTATAGTTGGGAGGGTTTGGGTCAAGACGGTCATAGATTCTATTTTAATGAGTCGAGGTACTTAATCATTCTTGATCTTTAACTTTTTTTTGATAAGTTATGCTTACACTTACTAATTTATGTAGAAGCGCTTCCGTTGGGATCCTGACCTTGAGAGTATCGTTTATGAGTTATTTTGTGTTTGGGTAGAAAACAATATTTAGACACACTCTACAAGATGAAGGCTGGGAGAACGAAGCGAAAAGTCAGAGATGGCATCTGGCAGGCTTGGGAACAGGTGGGGGAATGAGAAAGTATAAGAACATCAGCGAGACTAACTCTCGCAACCGAAAGACTGAGCACACACCTGGTGGTGGTCTGTCTACTCATGCGTGAGGTTCTCACACGATAAAGGAGCATAAGAGGGTTCTGGTGAGTCTTTTGTTTGTAAGTGTATATAAAACTGGATGCAAGTACATGTGAATGTGAATATGATAATGCAACTTGAATGCATGATTGAGTTGATTGTTTATCAGATTCTGATATGTGCAATATTGGATTGTATATGTGGGCAAATGCAAAAAAAAAACAGGAGAGGTTATGTCAGTTTTTTTTAAGGCTTGATCGATTAATCACTATCTGGTTCTGACTGAACAATCTTTGTTTTTATGTGTGGAAAAATGTAAAAAAAACAGGAGAGGTTCTGTCAAATTTTTAAAACCTTGCTTCTAATTTAATCAAGTGTTTTTTTTTTGTTAAACTAAGAAATACGATACAGAGCAGATGCTTACACATTGTTCATACACACTCATTCAAGCAAGGATGGGCATGGAAACAGTGTGCCAGTAAGCTCTAAGGTTGAGGACACTGCTGTAAGTGTTTTAATTTAACTTATTTAAATTGTGCTACATTATTAAATTTATTCATTAGTGATGAGTACTAATTATATCATTGTGTTATGATTATGAAGCATAAATATGAAGAGTTGTTAGATGCTGCCACTTAGGAGTCAACCACTCCAGATGATCCATCTCTGCAAGCCACGCTAGTAGACCCTAATGAAATTTTTTATAAGGTTATTGAAGGGAAATCCAGAAAGCAGAGGGTCTACGGTGTGGGCGAGCTAGCACCAGCGTACTTCCCTGACTCATTTCACAGCAGTGACACTAGCTCACGTGCTACCGGCTACGACCAGAGCACATACGAGTCCATGAAGACGGACATTGAGCGGGAGCTGCTTCAAGCCCAAACTGGAGAAGGACAAGTTCACTCGACTTTTGAATCCGAATGCAGTAACATGAAAATAATCAGAGTCGCGACTGGAAAAGAGACCAGTCTATTATGTTATAAAATAGAAAGGGGGAGTATACAAAGTCACCGTTACAAACGCCAAACGACAAAACGGCGCTCAACTCAACATAATCCCAATGACATGAACATATCAGAAATCAACGAGAATGCTCAGAATATACAGTACTCAAACTCAAACCCGTAACCAAATCTGCCGCGTCCGTGGACTTCAAGGTCCATACCGGGCAAGATATTCATTCAAAATGCAGAGAAGATGAACATACAGTGAGAAAATGTAAAACGATACAAAAGGATGGTCAACAACCAAGAACTAAACAGTTCTAAACGTGGATTTCTTGCGCATGTTCTTGGAACCAAAGACATGCGAAAACAGAGGTTCGAAGCTCTGGTTCCGGGACTTCCATAATATACATATCGAAAGTAGAACAAGGAAGAACAATTTCCTGAGCAAAATGAAGCGACGGTGCAAACTGAGCGCGAATTGAAATAAACGATAGAAAGGGAAAGACAGAGGAAAACGACTGAAGAGCAAAACTAGTCAGGAAATCGATAGATTAAAGAAAAAACCGAGACGAAGTGAGGCGAGAAACACTGGCATAATGAAATCGGTGCCACTTACCCTTCCTGTGAATGAGGTGAATAAGCGGAAAATTCAGGTGGAAAAGGGAAGACGAGGAGATTGTGGGTTGCGATGGATACGATGAAGGTGGTGATCGGGGCTCTCGGATGGATTGAGCATGAGTAGGGTTTCCGACGAGAAGGAGAATAAGGTAGGGTAATGATGGTGGTGGGTTTCTCGGCGAAAACGAAGAGGGTGATGGTGGGTTTCGGGCGTAGGAGCGAGGAGTCAAAAATGGTGGAGAACGTACTCGAGGAGTGAAGCCAGAAGACTAGAGGAGATGGGTATCGGGATTTCAAACGACAGAGGTAAAAGAATGTTCCCCAATTCCCGAAAAAAAAGCCACCGTTGTCATACTACTACTCCTCTATTTATAAGGAAGGGCTAGGGTTTTTTAGGGGAGGGTCAAACAGGCCTTTTAGTTGGGCTTTCTTAAGAAGGAAATGGGCCTTATTGGAGCATAAGGAGAGGGCCCGGATTTGATGCGGCCAAAGTAAAAGATCAAGAGTGTTTCTAGCAAGGTTTGAACCCAGAACCTGTGCCATCCACTCTAGTGTACTCTACCGATTAAGCCATGAATTGATAAACAAATAAGTAATAAAAATAGAAATATACAAAAATAATAAGATAAGTAAATAAGACAAAAGGGGAATGGGTTTAAAACCGGATTATCGTTTAAAAATTCATTTCGGAAAACCATGATTTTACGAAATGCTTTGAAAAGGATTATAAAACGATGGTTTCATTTTGGCATGCACGTAAATACAGTTTGAGAAAGAGAGGCGACGACCCCTCTTATTTTATTTATATATTGGAATTGCTTATGGGGTGAGAATTTTTGGTGTCTACACATGATATTTCTACTTCATAATATAATTAACCTATAGATTTAATTATTGCCGAGAAGGCCCAATATTATAACCCAATTCTTTCAACTCCCCCATATTTTCTTTTATTGCAAATTTACCACATTACTTATATAATGTTACATATACTATATATTATAACATTATACTCTTATAACTTGTATTACCTATGGTTATATTCATTTTATAATTTCCGAACAGACCCATGGTCTGTCCAGATTTATTCAACAGCCCACTTAACTTTCTTAATTTACTAAATGACCTCATTTAATCTACAATTTACATTATAACATTTAACTATATATTATACATACTCATTTATATAACTCCACTAAATCCTCTAAAAATCACCAAAATTCCGAAAAGTATCCCAGGCTGTTATAATTCCTATTCCACCCCAGAACTTTTGGTAATTACATATTTACCCCATAGGTTTTGTAATTTTTACATTTAACTTATAAAGTTAATATAAAGTCATAAATTAATTATTTATAACATTTAATTTGGTCAAAGCCACTAATATGGTCAATGTTGACCTTCCCATTTTGGTTTTGATCAGAACTTCCCATTATTTACGGTTTTACCCCAACTTTCTTAGAAATTACATTTAGCCCCAAACTTTATAAAATCTTACAAAATTCATTTAAATTCATTTCTAAGTCTAATTTTTGGCTTTATTATTTTTAGCCCTCCAAACTTTATTTAATTACAGCTTTGACCCCAAACTTTATAATATTGACATAAATAACTTAAAATATACTTTAAAGCTTAAATAACTTAATTTAAAATGGCCTAAGTACATGACCTTATTACAACATTAATTTATAACATCAAACTACACATAAATGTCTATATTTTTAATATAAGTCTCGGCTTTAACTTAAACCACCCCAATATTTTTATAATTTGCATTTTAACCCCATTTCTTTATTTCTTTGACATTATAAGTCATCTTAACACTAGGTAATTTAGCCAAAAGTGTTTATTCACACTTTAACACATAATTAGCTCATATAAACCCAAATAACCCCACATCTTATTTATTTGGTAACAATAATTACATAAAACCTTAAATAACATAAGGTAAGTATACTTACTTGATTTTATGTCACAAAACTTAGCCAAACATCACTCCAACACTCGGCCTAATTTATAATAGGCTTAGGTTAGTTTTTTGTACATAATTTATATGTGAACTTGATAACACTTCACTAAGGTAGAAAATCAACTTACTTTGTTAAGATTGAACTTAAGCTTGATTCCCACTCTTTTGTACATATGAAATACCCCGACCTTAAATATGGCGATTAGATTATCCTAATAGGTAATTAAGAGCTAATAATGCTTAAGTAATATGGTAAAGAAAAATAAATCCAAAAAGAAATAAAGAAACGCTTAAAAAGCGTAAAACGCTAAATAAGCGTTAAATGACCATAGGAGGTATGAGACCTCGGTTAGCGTATTATAAGGATTCTAAAGGCTTAATTAAGTCTAAAAAAATTAGGGAAAATCCCGAAGAAAACGGATCCTTAAAATGGATTAAAATCACTAACGAACCTTGAAGCACGTTTTTCGAGGTAACCGGGAAAACGTGTCTTTAAGCGGGTCAAATAGACTCGTAACAATTTTGGTCAACTAAATAATCATTAATAATATTAGTGAAGCTTTAGAACCAATAAAATCAAGAAAACGAGAGATTAGTAAAAACTGTCAAAAACGGGAAGTTGTGGGGTAGGAACATAAATAACCAAAACTTATGTGTCCACTTTGAAAATAAAAAGCAAAATTAGTATGTGTGTGCTGTGTGTGACAGATGGGGACCCCCCCCCCCCCTCTCACACTCTCTCACACACTCACTCTCTATTTACAAAATACAAAAATAATAAAACTACCTCACTCTCACTTTACACTCTCTCTCTCCTATTCTATTCCCTCTCTCACGTGAATACACCCCTCCTCACACTCTCTTTTTCTTCTTCTTCAACCTCCAGCCGATTCCATGGAGAAATAAGAGGACCCTCACAAAACTCACTTCTCTCCTCTTGTAACTCTCTCAAAACCCTTCCAAAAATTATAAAAAGTATACCATTGGAATCCTCTCCTCAAGAGCTACATTTTCATCTTTCCAAAATTCAAAAACAAGCATTTTCGTTTTTATGGGTATACCCCATTTGGAGTTTCAAGACCACCATTAGAAGGCCCTTGTTCTCCTTGTTCTTCTAAGGTAAAAATATTCTCAAAAACTCCATCTTTTTCTAGCCTCAAAGGCAAAACGAAATTTGAACTAAACCCTTGTTCACTCCTTATGTGCCCAGCCGATTTAGGCATTCTTGAAAGGGTGGAAACATTATTCTTGAGCCACTCCAAACAGCACTTGTACACTTACAAGGTAATGAAATCTCCAAACCCTAGAACTTGCATTAAAAGCTTAAATAATGGGTAGAGATAGTTTTAGTATTGAAGTATGTGTGTGAATGGTTGTAGTGTTAGTGGATTGAGTTACTAAAACCGGTAGAGAAGGAAGGAGGAGGAAGAAACAAGAAGAGAAAGAAAATCTAGAAGGAGAACAAGGTAAGAATGCTCATCGTGTAGCCTTGTGTATATTTGTATATGTAACAGATTTTAGAAATGAAAATGTGTATTGTAAAATGGTATTTGTAGTAGGTAATGTATAAGAGAATATAAGTATTTTGAAGCCTTAAAAGACATTTAAAAACTGTTACAAAACAGATTGGGATTGGTTTGTTGAGTGCAGGAATTTTTGGTAGTGTTTAGTGTTGGAAATTGTATATGAAAGCCTTGTGTATTAATGTTGTTGAAAACAGGTGGGATGATGATAATGTGTGAGAAAACAATGTGGTGAGAGTATAAGAATATAGGGGAGACTATGGCAAAATTCACCTAGGAATAGAACACTTAAGGGATTAGAAACTAGGTGAATGGCATAGGTTGTAACAGATTTAGATAGAGGAAGATAGAGGGTATATTGGGAGAGATAGCCAATGTAGTCATAATGCATTAGAGGTGCTAGAAATGACATTAGGAGAGGAAATTATGTATGGAGGAAGTAGGAACCAAAATCTGTAGCAAAAAGGTATCAAATTGCATTGTGGAACTAGGAAAGATTAGTGTACAAGAATTAGTAAAAGGATGTTGGACTTGGGTATAGATGGTACAAGTACTTGGAAATGAATGGGCATGGTAAGAGGAGGTATTTGGGATGCTAGGAGTAACATTGGTGGAGGAAGTATTGAATGGTAGGAGTTGTGGAAAAATCTGTAGCATTTATGGAAGAAGAAAACTGGAACAGAGGAGAAATTTAACAGTGGAGTGTATCTTGTAACAGATTTGGTAGGGTGGATTAGGCTAGTTTAAAGGCTTAATAAATGCTAAAATATGCTAGACTATATGTAGGAATTATGGGGAAGAGATTGGTAGAAGTTTGGAATTAAAACAAAGCTTAAAAAAACTGTAAATTTTGCAACAGGCTGGAATTGTCCTGGTTTGAAACCAGGACACAAACCAGGACATGTCAAAAACCACGACAGAAAGTATTACAGGAGGGATGATCCGGGTTTGAAACCAATCCCCAAACCCGGAACACCCAAAATTCTCACCCGAGAGGAACAAGCAGTGTATCCAGCCCTAAACCCGGACCACACCTAATTTACACCCGAGACTGCACAAACACCATTGTCCGGGTTTGAAACCAAGACACAAACCAGGACACCCCTAAAAACCCTCCAGAATGTGTTCTAAAGCTATTCCAAGGTAGGGTAAAGATGGGTAATGATATTATAAGATGATTAAGACATGATTAATGATGTTTAAAGGTCATTAAGGCTATAAACAAGCCTAGAAAATAATTGTAAGTAAGTAACTTAAGTAATGTATTTAAGTAACAAAGAGTTAGTAAGTATGAACTAGGAAACTTTTGGGAAGTAATAAGTAAGGTTAGTTATGGATAATTAACCACCCGATTGTATGTATGTCATAGGATTCGACTAGTTGAACACCGAAGGGAGTCGGTGATTCCAAAGTCAACGGTGAAAGGTATGATTTCTTCATGCCCTGTATCCTAATCTGGTTACCCCGATTTGTGTGCTTACTTGACCACCAATAAGATAAATGCACGAATCGGACTATATTGCATCTACTTCGTTGTTATATTGTTCTTGATATAATTCTCTTGAACAATAGTTTGTATAATTCATGAAATATATGAATGATGATGAGGTGTAATGTGTCTTGTATTGTACTAGTATATTGTACTGTATTTTTGTATGAATGTGTATGTGAATGATGTATTTGTGAATGTGGCTTGAGTGTTGACTTCTACTAAATTCCTAACTACCTAACTTCTAACTTAAGTGAGTAAACCGGAATGAGTAGAAGTCCGATATAGTTTCGGCCACGCGTGAGGATGAGGAGACACAAGAGGTTGGATCCGATTCCTGGTTCGTAAGCTGGTCCACGGCCCAAATCCCTTAAATGGGTAGCATCCTGGATTAGTGAACCAAGTAAATCCCGGTGGTGGGACGGAGTAGTCCCCGCGGCCGAGGTCCCGACGACTTAACATGAGTAAGAGTAAAGAGTAAGTAAGTATGGATCCGTAAGTATGTATGAGATGTATGCGTAAGTAATGTGGAATGAGTAAAAGAGTAATCTCCACCCGATTAACCCGGGGGACCAATATGAGCTAACAAGTTTATTGGGTTGTGTATGAATTGCGATGTATTGTATATTGTATTGTGTATTGTGGAATTCAGAAAGGTAAGTATGTATCGTTGGGCGGTATGGATTACTATGTATGAACTGAAGTGTGTGTATTAAATGTATGTATGTATTCTCTACGTAGAGTATTGTAGTATACGTATGAAAGCATGTATGCATGTATGTATGAATAAAATGAACCGCATGTATTCGACCAAGTGGTCGGCGGACCCTCACTAGTACGCGGGGTATGCGGTTATCATGCTCAGCGAAAGCTGACCCCTTCGGGGGAACGTTTTTAGTGTGCAGGTACCCGAAGCGGATGGGGTCAAGGTAAGAGACCGGCGGCACACCCTTGTACTTTAGAAAGTAAGTAGTTGGGAGGAATGGGTAGATGTAGACTCTTAATGAGTACATAGGAACTTGGGAGAATCATTGTAATTGTATTTGGAACTTAGTAAACTCGGTTATGTATATTGTATTGTGTGGATTATAAAGGAGTAAAGTATTGAATGGAGTATTGTAATGAAGGGAAGTTTTAGTATTGGAATTGGTAATTGGAGTATGTATTGTAAGTGTGTAGTACTCGGATATTCCGGTCCATCAGACCGATGCTGTATGTAGTAGTAGTAGCCTTGTTAGTCACGTGGGTGACTAACGGCATTGTATCACCCACTGTATGTATGTAAGTATCCGCTGCGTGAGTCTGGATTGTATAAGGAGATTGGACAGTAATGACGGTATTAGCGGTAAGGGTGTTACAACATAATATTCCCCAAAGTTTAAGGCTCCATTCGGCCACATTTTTGCAAGGAAGGAAAGACATAAATTAGTCTCATGACTTAAGGAATATTAAGGAGAAACAAGCTTATAAAGTCATGATTTTTACCTTGATTTGTAAGGATGTTCTAGGTATGAAACCGCTTGATTTTAAGGCATATAACTTCTAAACCAAGGAACAAAACAACATGTAACAAGGTAAGGAACTAGTTAGATTTACCTTATAAAAATGGCTTAAAATGGAGTTTTGGACATGGATTTGGCCACTCCTTGAAGTAGTTGATGGAGCTATTGGTTAAGCATGATAAATGGAAGATTATAAGCCAAAAGAACTAAGGAATACAACCAGAAGTGAAGTAGAGGTAAGGATATATGCTTAAAGCATGTTTTTACCTTAAATAATGATTTTTGTGTAACTTTGCTCCAAGGGATGACTTCAGCCGAATTTGGACAGGTTCTTGCAAGGTTCACTCCCACTAGATGAAAGGTGGAAGTGGTTTGATTGTTAGCTCATTGGAAAGAGGAAGAAAATAGGAAGAGAATGACATATACCATGAATTAAGAGCTTACCTTATGCCATGGGAGTTGGATTTTGAATGAGATAGCTCAAGAAAACAAAAAGGCTGGAAAGGGAGAGTTTTATAGTGAAGAACTCGTTTGAATAGGGCTGGATGAAATAGAAATGCCAAATTTGACTTTTAAGGTAAAGTAAGTCATTTTGTGAATAGTAAAGAGAGGTGAATCAATTAACTTTGCTAGATATCTATCATGTGATCAAGGCTGGATAACAGCTGTACTGCCGCCTTCCTAGAGGATATTTGGGCCATTGACCATCTTAGTCAATTAAGACTTAAATTAGCACTATTTGGGTACTATTCACATTTTAGTGTCAAACTTTGGATTTTTTGTAAATATCTTGAATTAGGGTTTCTAATGTGATACTAAGTATTACACATGTTAATTAAGGTGTATACAAGGTCATTTGGCCATCCAAAGTCAATTTTTGATCACTTTGACAAAATGTGTCTTAAGGAGTTTTAGTGCTCCTTTTTGTGTTTTAACTCTTTCTAGAGTTTGGTTTGCTTTGATAATGGTTTTATTATGTTAATACCTTAATTATAAGGCTTAGGGATCCACTTTGGACCCTAACCAAAGTTACACAATCTTAAGGCTTCTTTAGAGCATAATTTGCCTTAAGTGATTTTTAAGCATGTTCTTGCTTATTTTTGATTTAGAATTGTTACCCAATATTGTTAAGACATGTTTTAGCCTTAATACATCATTATTGGATGTTTAAACCATAATTTTATAGTTAGGGGTATTTCAATCTACCCCCCTTAAAAAGACTTCATCCCGAAGTCGTCTTTCTAGATAAGTTATATAACTACCCTTATAACCCCGTAATATATATCTATGTGATATAACATTTACACATAATGTATTGTGCTTATACAGCACATATAGCCATCATTTGTGGCGTTAATTCAATCATATATGGATATAGGCGATCCATCAGCGCCATTACTCCTTTCAGTTCTAAAACCCTGACAGCCTCCCCGAGGTGTCCATATCATTCCATCATTCCATAACTAACGATTCATTCTGTATCTAAACTAAAACGATGCCATATGTAATCAATACATAAGGAAAATATAAATATATGATTCTCTTTGGGTCTGAGACGCTAGTGGACCCGAAAGCAACTCCTTCTACTTCATCAATTTTGCGATCCGAGAGATTTCTTTGCCTTTCATCTTGCGCGACGAATGCATAGGCTTGTTCAACTGTGGGCAGAGGTCGCATTAAGAGAATGTTGCTTCTGGTGTTCTTGAAGTCTTGATTCAGCCCCATCAAGAATTTCATCAGTTTTTCCAGTTGTCGTTCTTTCTCAAGTTCTGCTGCAGATGCGCAGATGCATTTTGTTTTCCCTTTGAAAGAGGCTAATCGATCCTATAGCCTTGTTAGGTCTGTGTAGTAAGTTGAGATGCTATTACCACCTTGCATGAGAGCTACCAATTCTTCCTCTATGGCGTAGATCTCTGTCGCACTGGGTTGATCAAAGCGTTCGCACAGACAAAGCCAGATATCCCTTGCCGTTTCGCAGAAAAGCACGCTTTCTCCTATATTCTTGCTTAAGGACATCAAGAGCCAAGACATCACAGCATTGTTGCATCTTTCCCACTACACATACCGTTCAGAGGTAATCTCGGGTTGTTGGATCGTACCGTCTAGCAATCAAATTTATGCTTTGTCTTAAGGGAAATAGTGACAGAACGTTTCCAGGACAAAAATCCCGTTCCGTCAAATTTCTCGAGAGCAAGAAGTTGGTTATGTTGTTCCGCCGGGTGGAGAAAAAGGGGATCCTTGTAGTCGATTCCACCGGTAAGCTCTGCAACGTCATCCTTCAAGTTTTCTTGATTCGATTCCGTTGTCGTCCTTCTGATTGTTGTCTTCTATCTCGACGTTCGCCTCTATAGTCTGGCCTTCTTCGCCAAACAGTCGAATGGCCCAGTTTTTCTATTCTGTCTATTTTATCCAGTAATCAATCAAGCAACCTAGCGGTAAGCTCTGATACCATGTTTGATTTCTTGTAAGAGATGGATACAGAAACGTAGGAGACGATAGAGAACTTGAACAATGGCAGAAACAAAAACAACAATAATAGGAATGAACAAGGCCATCAAATTTGTGATGAAGAACTGATGTCGAAACGTTGTCCTGCAAAGCTATCTTCGGTCTGTCATTAACTGATATCTCCTCTCTCACTATTGTTTCCGCGGTTAGGGTTTCTGAACTCCTCTCTTTCGTAATGTCTGCCCCTCCCAAATTGATTAAAATCTTTTTATAATTTTCATTCTTTTTTAACGAAGAGCTGCGTTTTGATTCAGTTTCCTCATGGTCAAGATTGTGGCTACATGCCGCTTTATATTTGCTAATCTTTCATGCGCAGACAGCTATCATGAGTTAATAATGGGTCCATCAATATTTCTGCTCATCTCTTCATTAAATGCAACCGTTCAACCCATGTTCAATAAGTGTACAATCTCCAACGTGCATGGTTGTCTTGAATAATCATGAACAGACGATTACATAATTGTGGTATTCATTATGTTGCAGCCTATGTGGATACATTTCGTACATGGTCCGGGAATTGTTCCCTCAAAAACAACCGGACCAACAAGTGAATTGCAGTACGTGAGACATATCAGTCTGGTCCGCGTTTGCAAATTTGGACATAAACCTGGACTAGGTACGAAATTGGGCAGTAAGAAAGTTTTGGTGTGGTCCAGGTTTGTAAATCCGGATATATAGTGGACCACACCTAAATATTGGCAATAAGCTCTCTTCAAGGTTGGTCCGGACATACATGTCCGAGCACATGTCCGGACATACTCTGAAATGCATCAGAAAGGCTGTTTCTCTCCTTTCGGTCCCATCTTGATTGTTAAAGTCTTGACACGTGTTCCTAAGTCATTTTCTTCAATATTTTCATCTATTTAAGCACAAAATCACAAGTAAGGGAAGTTCTTCGCATAATATAAATTAACATATAATAAGGAATTTATCACATAAACCAATAAAATATTAATCACATAAACCAATAAAAAATATTAATCAAATTAAACATAGAAACTTGGATAAATTCCGCACTTATCAGTTACGCCTCCCACTAATAAGAGGTTTGGGAGAGTATATGTACATAGGAGAAGTGAGTAACAGTGTTACTAATGATAGTTAGTTGTGACAGCTAGCTACTAGCGGAGTATCATTCTGTTAGCTGCCATTAGTATTCTGTTAGTGAAAAGGAATACCTAAGCTGTATCAAGACTGTTGAGAGGAGGGATTCATGGAATAAGAGTTTCTAACTGAGCTTTGGGGGGTGTTACTCCTCAAAATGTAACATATATAGTGTTCTCTAGAATTGTAATGTTCAAACAACTCGATACAATATTTCGTATCATTAGTTGTCTCTTAAATGTAGAAGGTGTCAAGGATGATATATACCAACCGTTCAATAACTTGAACAAGCTTCTCAGCTCTATTAGCCTGCCTAAACAAATTAGAACGCCTGAGAGATCCCAGCTCTTTCTAAGATCCTGCATAAGTATAACAAGTTTCCTGAGATTGGAAAGAGTTGCGATAGAGTAAATGAAGATATTACAAATGGATGATAGTTTAAGATTTTCAACCTTCACGACAACCTCAACACCAGCCTCACGGAATTTCAGAAGTTCCAATGCATGGCTGGAAGGTAAAAAGCAAGTGATACAAAAACAGAATCAACATCTTTGATCATAGCACTGATGTTAAGCAATGACATACGATCTTGCACATGGATATCAATCATTTAGCTAATATTGATGAAAGTTGAAAGCATACTCCGGATTAGCAATTTCAGTAATATCAAATCGAGGATCAAGCCCTTTCCCAATGCCATTTAATACGGCAGAAATCATTTACAATAGATATTTAGTTTGTTGGTACAGTCAGCCACAAAAGAAAAGAGGTATGAAACTGGTCCTGTACCAGAAAATGCTCTGACAACGAACGTGAATGTAGCAGGAAATCTGAACGGTTGATCTGCAGCAATCGATAGTAAATTCTCTGTGAAATTGTTAATAAAACAATGAGAACTTATTGGTTACTTTCTCCTCAAAATAAATAATTGGTTGTATCTTCCAAAGAGTTGACTAGAGGCATCAGGCGTTCAGGACAGAAAAGCGTATGCTAACAAGAAGCATTGCATTGTACAGATTAAATCATGCTACTAATTTGAAAAAGTACTAGTAGGGATAAAGTTCTCTGTATAAGACGTTCAGGACAGCAAAGCATATGCTAGACACTTATTTTCATAACATAATTCAGTGACATCGTGTTGTGGTGACAATGAACAAGGTATTATCATACTTAATAAGAATTCCTGTTCAAAAAATGGCTTGATCGGTGAAAGCCTAATGAATGAGCTTATGCTATATGGTAAAACAAAAAGGAACCCGTATTGCTTTCTTTACTTACCGATTGCAGCCAATCGTTGCTTCTTTTTCACTAGCTTCTCCTCCTTACTCTGTGGTTTTTTAAGTCCGAGTTCCGCTGCTGCTGCCAACTCATGAAAAAAAAATCCAAAATAACATTCTCCAACAAACGCATTCCTTATATTAACCTCCACCCAAAACTAATTCTTAAAATAACACTCTGGAAGACGAATTCAATACACCCCGCGCCTTTAGAAAAGATGACTTCTTCTTTAATAAAGACCGTGCCTGTTTTTTTTTTTAAACAAGTGAAAAGAAACGATTTCTATTGAATTTTTTCCAAGCGTTGGAACACCACAATTGAACAACACACAACTTGTATATATTATGAACTTCCACACAATCACGATACTTAGAACCACTTGAACACAGAAGTAACATTACATAAACAAAAGAAATTAAAATATAAACCAAAGATAATAATTTATAAGATAGAATGTATAAACAGTAGTTATACAATCCCTAACTTCAGTTGTTTACAAAATGTAACAAATTACAAATCTACATCTTTGACGTACAACAGTCCTAAGCTCATTGGGTGCAGGATCCTCAACAGCTGATACGAGAGTAGGATCAATGGCCCGACCACTAAGACTTCCTACATCATGATGATGTCGGGAATCTTCATCCCTAAGAGGTGCTGAAGGAGTAGAAGTCAAACCAAGGTCTGCAGCCGGCATCGAATAATCAACGTCCATGCACATCCTAACACCCACTACTAGAAAACAGCAGATTAGAGACAGATTTGTCTGTCGCTAAATGAGTCGTCGCTAATCCAAAATCGTATCGGATGACGTCGTCCGTCGCTAAAAATCCATTAGCAACGGATTAGAGAGGGAAGACACCCGTCGCTAATTTGGCGACGGAAATATGGAATTTTCGATTCGTTATTTCATCGGTAAACTGCGTTAATTTTTTTAAAAAATATTTAATATTTTAATTTGTAATTATTCACCTATAAATGTTGACATATAATACATTTTATTCATATCCACCTGTAATATGCAATCTCATAAAGAGTTGTACTCATTAATCTCATAATATAACAAACATAATATAAATGTTCAATCAACACAAGATACAAAGTAGTACTGTCGAAATTTGAAACAGACATAGTCTCAAGCAAACAAAGTCTAACAACGTCAAATGTCATATCTATCTAATACCCGCCTCTCCAACCATGCCCATCCCCTGGACGATATCCCGTCTGATCACCTGGACCACCCGAGCCATCATGCGGACCTCTAGGCCCCTGACCCCATCCACCCGTACTAGAGCCAGCGCCAGGATCACCGTATAGACCCTGCTGAGAGGGAAACATATGGGAGATATGCGCCGTATCATCCTCTGCATCTCCTCGCAGAGTATCTCCTGGCGGGTCGCTTCCCTCTCCTCAGAATCTGCTGGTAATTGTCATCGAACTTCTGAAGTAGCTCTCGCTCGATGTCCGTCTTCATGGACTCGTATGTGCTCTGGTCAAAGCCGGTAGCACATGAGCTAGTGCCGGTGCTGTGAAATGAGTCAGGGAAGTACGTTGGTGCTAGCTCGCCCACACCGAGACCCTCTGATTTCTGGATTTCCCTTCAACAACCATATAAAAAAATTCATTAAGGTCTACTAGTGTGGTCTGCAGAGATTGATGATCTGGTGTGGTTAACTCTTGAGTGGCAGTATCTAACAAGTCTTCGTATTTATGTTTCATAATCATAACACAAATAATTAGTACTATCACTAATGAATAAATTTGAATAATGTAGCACAATTTAAATAAGTTAAATTAAAAATACTTACAGCAGTGTCTTCGACCATGGAGCAATACTGGCGCACTATTTCCATACTCATCCTTGCTCGAATGAGTGTGTATGAACAATGTGTAAGCATCTGACTCTGACCGTATTTCTTAGTTTACAAAAAAAAAAACACTTGATCAAATTAGAAACAAGGCTTTAAAAAAATTGACAGAACCTCCCCGTTTTTTTACATTTTCCCACACATAAAAATCAAGATTGTTCAGTCAGAACCAGATAATGATTAATCGATCAAGGCTTAAAAAAACTGACATAATCTCCCCTATTTTTTTGCATTTGCCCATACATATACAATCTAATATTGCACATATCAGAATCTGATAACAATCACAACTCACATCATGCATTCAAAGTTGCATTATCATATTCACATTCACATGTACTTGCATCTAGTTTCATATACACTTGCAAAATAAAAAGACTCACCAGAACCCTCTTATGCTCCTTTATCGTGCGAGAACCACACGCATGAGTAGACAGACTACCACCAGGTGTGTGCTCAGTCCTCCGGTTGCGAGAGTTAGTCTCGCTGATGTTCTTATACTTCTCATTCGCCCACTGCTGTTCCCAAGCCTGTCAGATGTCATCTCTGACTTTTCTCTTCGTTCTCCCAGCTTTCATCTTGTAGAGTGTGTCTAAATATCGTTTTCTACCCAAAACACAGAATAACTCTTAGACGATACTCTCAAGGTCAGGATCCCTACGGAAGCGCTTCTGTATAAATTAGTAAGTGTAAGCATAACTTATCAAAAAAAGTTAAAGATCAAGAATGGTTAAGTACCTTGAGCTCATTTAAATATAATCTATGGTCGTCCTGACCCAAACCCTCCCAACTATAACCCTCTGGAAACCACCTCGTCTCAAAGCAAGGAAGAAAAGAACGAACAACCTTGCTGAAGGAGTATAAGTAAAAGTCAAACCAAGGTCTGTAGCCGGCGTCGAATAATCAACGTTCATGCTCATCCTAACACCAGAAGATGATGCCCGTGTAAGCCTGAGCTGCTCCCTCAAACCCAGT
Source organism: Limonium bicolor (assembly GCA_023374045.1). Classification (NCBI taxonomy): domain Eukaryota; kingdom Viridiplantae; phylum Streptophyta; class Magnoliopsida; order Caryophyllales; family Plumbaginaceae; genus Limonium; species Limonium bicolor. The sequence continues at coordinate 72,350,729 of CM041783.1, forward strand.
GGTCGTTCTTTTTTTCCTTGCTTTGAGACGAGGTGGTTTCCAGAGGGTTATAGTTGGGAGGGTTTGGGTCAAGACGGTCATAGATTCTATTTTAATGAGTTCGAGGTACTTAATCATTCTTGATCTTTAACTTTTTTTTTGATAAGTTATGCTTACACTTACTAATTTATGTAGAAGCGCTTCCGTTGGGATCCTGACCTTGAGAGTATCATTTATGAGTTATTTTGCGTTTTGGGCAGAAAACAATATTTAGACACACTCTACAAGATGAAGGCTGGGAGAACGAAGCGAAAAGTCAGAGATGGCATCTGGCAGGCTTGGGAACAGCGGTGGGGGAATGAGAAGTATAAGAACATCAACGAGACTAACTCTCGCAACCGAAGGACTGAGCACACACCTGGTGGTGGTCTGTCTACTCATGCGTGAGGTTCTCGCACGATAAAGGAGCATAAGAGGGTTCTGGTGAGTCTTTTTGTTTTGTAAGTGTATATAAAACTGGATGCAAGTACATGTGAATGTGAATATGATAATGCAACTTTGAATGCATGATTTGAGTTGTGATTGTTATCAGATTCTGATATGTGCAATATTGGATTGTATATGTGTGGGCAAATGCAAAAAAAAAAAACAGGAGAGGTTATGTCAGTTTTTTTTAAGGCTTGATCGATTAATCACTATCTGGTTCTGACTGAACAATCTTTGTTTTTATGTGTGGAAAAATGTAAAAAAAAACAGGAGAGGTTCTGTCAAATTTTTTAAAACCTTGCTTCTAATTTAATCAAGTGTTTTTTTTTTTGTAAACTAAGAAATACGATACAGAGCAGATGCTTACACATTGTTCATACACACTCATTCAAGCAAGGATGGGCATGGAAACAGTGTGCCAGTAAGCTCTAAGGTTGAGGACACTGCTGTAAGTGTTTTAATTTAACTTATTTAAATTGTGCTACATTATTAAATTTATTCATTAGTGATGAGTACTAATTATATCATTGTGTTATGATTATGAAGCATAAATATGAAGAGTTGTTAGATGCTGCCACTTAGGAGTCAACCACTCCAGATGATCCATCTCTGCAAGCCACGCTAGTAGACCCTAATGAAATTTTTTATAAGGTTATTGAAGGGAAATCCAGAAAGCAGAGGGTCTACGGTGTGGGCGAGCGTAGCACCAGCGTACTTCCTGACTATTTCACAGTGACACTAGCTCACGTGCTACCGGCTACGACCAGAGCACATACGAGTCCATGAAGACGGACATTGAGCGGGAGCTGCTTCAGAAGTTTGATGACAATTACAAGCAACAGATTCGTGCTGAGGGGAGGGAAGCGATCCGTCAGGAGATACTCAGCGAGGAGATGCAGAGGATGATACGAGCGCAGATCTCCCATATGTTTCCCTCTCAGCAAGGTCCGTACAGTGATCCTGGCGCTGGCTCTAGTACAGGAAGATGGGTTCAGTGGCCTAGAGGTCCGCATGATGACTCAGGTAGTCCGGGTGATCAGACGGGATATCGTCCAGGGGATGGGCATGGTTTGGGAGGCGGGTATTAGATAGATATGACATTTGACTTTGTTAGACTTTGTTTGCTTGAGACTATGTCTGTATCAAATTTCGACTGTACTACTTCGTATCTTGTGTTGATTGAACATTTATATTATGTTCGCTTATATTATGGGATTAATGAGTACAACTCTTTATGGGATTGCAAATTATAGGTGGATATGAATAAAATGTATTATATGTCAACATTTATAGGTGAAAATATATTACAAATAAAAATAATAAATATTTTTTAAAAAATTAACGTAGTTTAGTGACGGAATAGCGATTGAAATTCAATCGCTAAACGTTAATAAAAAAACCATATTTTTGTCATCAAATTAGCGATGGGTGTGTTCTCTCTAATCCGTAGCGACGGACGACGTCGTTCGACGTGATTTTGGATTAGCGACGGACAAATCCGTCTTTAATCCGTAGCTAATCTGCTTTAGCAACAGATTAGAAACAGATTTGTCCGTCGCTAATCTGCTGTTTTCTAGTAGTGCGACTTCCATCCCCCTCCTGATTATTCCTAATTTCGTTCATTTGGCTGCCTTATTTTTCTACCAATATCACACCCAACGGATCCAAACTAGACCCTGCGTACAGCTTGTGTTTACTTGGGCAACTGCAAAAACACCAAAGGCTATAATCTTTTACATATAGAAACTGGTGAAATAAGAGTCAGTAGGGATGTCACTTTCTTTGAACACATCTTCCTTTTTCATGAAAGAGAATGGAGAAAAAATTGGCACGATGATAATTTTTCTCAAAATTGACATCATTAATTTTTCTGATCTTTTTCTTCCTCGCAATAATCACACAACCACAACAAAGGATAATCATGATATCAAGACAGGGGGTGATGCTTTCAATAATGAAATAGCCCAACAACAAATCACCAGTACAGACCATCCAACCCACCCTTCCATCCATCCTTCTTCTTATTCAAATTAAAACGCACCAACCCACTCTCATATTCATCCTTCTTCATCTGATTCAAATCATAACAGAGAACAAGGTCAAACAAAGCCTGAAAATAGTAAAGCTCAGACATTCCTCAAAAGATCAACCAGAACAAACAAACAGCCAAAAAAATATTGTGACTATATCTGCACTATTAACACAAACAATGCTGATCATTTCACTAGCATTCTTGTCTAATAGACTTGGTTTTGCTCATTCCTCTTTTGACACCAGTACCACAATCAATAAAATTCCTTTCTCTCTCACTGATTTCCAACCCACCAAACACATCAGCTTCAGTTCCATCAACAACAAGGCTTACCCTAAAATTCTCTCTTTGAAGGAACCAAATTCTTATAATGAAGCTAGCAAACACCCTCGTCGGGTAGATGCTATGAAAGAAGAATTTGAAGCCCTGGAGAAAAACAAAACTTGGTCCATAGTTGACCTTCCCAAGGGTAGAAACCCATCAATTGCAAATGGATTTTCATAGCCAAACTTAAAGGTGATGGAACTCTAGAATGTTTTAAAGCTAGACTTGTAGTGAGAGGACTCAAAAATATGCCCTTGATTATGAAGAAACTTTCTTTTCTGTTGTCAAACTCACCACAATAAGAGCTCTCATAATCATTGTTGTAAAAAAGGTTGGATCATGGATAAAGTAGATTTTAATATTGCATTTCTACACAGTGATTTACATGAGGATATCTACATGCAAATACCTCAAGGTCTCAAAGTTGTAAGGTAACAACAAAGCTTGTAAACTTCACAAGTCTCTCTATGGCCTCACACTAGCTTCAAGATAGTGGTATGTTAAACTAGCAAAGTTTTTAAAGAGCCTTGGTAACACCCAATCCCCTAATGACTACTTCCTTTTCTTGAAAAACAAGGGAAAAGCTATACTTAGGGATATATATAGGATGTTGATGATCTTCTTGTCATTGGCAATGACAAAAATGAAATAGACATTTTGAAGAACAAACTCCATAACACCTTCCAAATCAAGGATAGGCAGACTAAGTTACTTCTTAGGGATGGAGATTTTACAAACCCATGAAGGAATCATTATGACTCAAAAGAAAATTTAACCAAATTTTGATTGACTACAATGTGCAAAACTCTCCCACTATTGTCTCTCCTCTGCAGTTCAATCAGAATCTACACAAGGAATTACGTGAACTCTTATTTAAAATTTCTCTCCAATTCTCGCCCTGATTTATCTTACACTATACAACATTTAAGTCAATTCTTACAACAACCCACAGATATTCATTTTCATGCAGCTTTATATACTCTTTCTTATATTAAAGGTACATTAGGAGTTGGTTTATATTTCATTACCAGTACTAACTATAACTTAGTGGCTTACGGTGATTCGGCTTCGACCTCCTGCCTCCATCACCAGAAAATCCATTTCTGGCTACTACATCCAACTTGCTGGTTCTCCCTTGAGCTGGAAGTCCAAGAAACAGCTCTCAATCATAGTACCATCTGCTGAAGCGTAATACAGAGCAATGCACCATGTTTCAGCAGAGTTGAGTTGGCAGACCCGCCTATTACATGAACTTGGTGTTGCCGAGATACAACCTACTCCTCTCAAATGTGACAACAAGACAGCCATATATATCATCGAAAATCCAATATCTCATAAGCGTACCAAACATATTGAACTTGACTGTCACTTTGTTCGTGACAGCATTCAAGAAGGACTCAATGAAGTCGAGTACATTCCAGGATCTCAAGTTGACGTCTTGAGTTGACAAAGCCGTTAACTAGCAAGGAATACCGTAGTATCTTTCTTAAACAAGGCACAAACCAATCAAGTAGCAAGACTTGAATTTGTTCCAATTCTAAGTCTTGAGGGGGTGTATTAGATATAGATATAACATATAGTGTATCGGCTCTTATATTAGTACCGGCTTATGTCATGTCGCTATATATACAGCACTACCCCCCTCTGTACTGAACTAATCTTTCATTCTTCTGCTCTCTTTAATACACAGAGTGATTGCTTCTTCTTCGTTATGGTTTGACAAAGTGATGCATATAAACATCACTTTCATTAACAGCCAATAACAAATGGGATAGAGGTGGGATAAGAAGTTTTTGACAATAGCATGACATTCACATTAAGATCCTCGTATACTTTCCATTTGATTTAAGCTACAATGAGGATAAGCATCTTGACACAACCACTCTCAGGGTTTTCCTTATCCTCATGCAAGTGTGATTGTTAGATCATGCAAGTGTGATAGTTAGATCATGTGAACAGGGTGCTCAGTATACTTAAACAAACTAAAAATAACAGAAGAATGCGGTAAATATAGACTTTTGGTCGATAAAGTCAATACGGTTTTGACCACTCAATAAGTTGTAAATATGCCATCAAAAATGTTAAGCCAAGACGAACGAGAGATTGAGAAATCACCTGTTAAGGAAGAACAGTGCAGTTCTTCTATCAGCTGTCATGTCCCCAGTAGGTACGAGGCCACCCATCTGAACCATAGCTTGAAGCACCTGTGCAGAAGGATGCAGTATTAGTGAAATGTAAATCAAAGAGCGGCAATGAGAGAATCAGTTACAGAGTTTTATTATGATGCCACGAAAAGAAACTCATTGGAGCGAACATTTGTTCATCCTATGAAGAATGCACTTTTGTGACGACAATTCTTTTGAACCAAGTTCAGCTACAAAGGTTCTAATGCACAAATTAAGAAACAGCAGAAACTTTAATTACAACATAAACACAATTTTGCATAGCATGACAAACTCTCATTATAAAAAAGAAACCAAGAAAGATAGTTACCGAGTCGAAATAGATAAGAAAGCACCATGTTTTTGAAGCATATTTCTTCAGCAGTAAGAACCCAGCGGGCCAATTTTGCATCCATAGTTGGGAATCCCTTAAAACCCCACATTACAGGATCATCTAAACTGGCATAACCAACTAAAGTCAGATAAAAGTCGAAGCTATTCATTCAAAACTTACAAAAGCAGGCCAGAGAAGATGGACGATATATGTGTATGGAAGAATGTTCTCTCTTCTCTACACCAAAACAAAAGAATCTACTCTTCTCTCAAGCAGAATGTAGCATCCATCCTTGTAAAACTGATATATTCTTAAGTACAAACACCATATCCACATAATTACCACAGTTCAAGGAGCTGAAAGCAGTGGCGGACTGAGGGGATTCTCGCAGGCTTACGTGATCCCACATTTTATAGCAAAAAAGAAAAAAGAAAATCTAGCTGTTTTAAGAAATAAATGGTGTTTTATTTGTTATGCAACCCCATATTTGTTGAGGAAAATAATTGATATAGTGATTTAGTAATAAAAAATCCTCTATTGACTTGTGAACTTAAAACTGCTGAACGATAACATATATATGAGAAATCATCTAATAAGTCACTTTTTTATAAGTTCATTGAGAAATAGTAACCCCACAGTTTCCAAAACTCTAAATCCCCACTGGCAGAGAGACAATATACTTGAATTACAATCAATTATGAGAGTTAGATAAGGCAAAGTTGATGAGATGTTTACCATCAACCAAATAATTCATACTAAAGCATTCAACAAAATTAGTTTCAATTCAGCTCAGCAGTTTCCACCTTTGTGCAACGTGAAAACTTCAAAATAGCAATATAAAGAGCTTCCTTTAGTTTAGGAGGCAGCCCCAATCAATAGACAATAAGATAACCACAGCCAAAAGGACAAGATCTGGCTAAATATTCGCTCAAGATCCACAATGGCGGACAGGGCGGAGCTAGTAAAATTTTGTAAGGGGCTGGAATTTTTACTAAAAATTACTCCCTCCGTCCTGAATTGACCGTCCTGTTTGTTTTATGGCACGTTTTTCCACTTCAATATTAAGCATATAAGATAAAATAATTTTATAAAACTAAAATTTGTAATATATAGTTTATCATGTAAGGAATCATATGCAAAACTTAGAATTTTAAAATTATTTTATCTTATATGTTAAATATTGAAGTCAAACAATTCAAAGGGAGGGAGTATATTAATTAGTATTTAAAATTAAAAATAAAAATTAATATTTTAAACTAAAATGAATATTTTAAATTTTACGATTAAAGTAGCTTAAAAGATATTTATAATTACAATTTAAAAGTTAAAATTAGATATAAATTCGATATAAAAAGTAATTTAAATATTTAGATTAATATATAAAAATCTATTAGTTAGAAAAAGTAAATTACACTCTACCCCTTTTATCTTAAATGTATGTTGTTTGAGGTTTTTATTATGTTTTACAAAAACTGTGTCGCCTAATATATATGTCAATCGCAAAGTAATTAATACTATAGAACAATGGTTCTAAACCTGTAGTATTTTCTAAAAACTTTTGCTAAAAAATGATAGAACAAAAATCTATTAAGATAAATAAACAGCATAACAAAAAAATGCGGAAACCAAAACAAAATGTAGCCGTGAGAGTTTCCACTTCCCACCAGCCCCCTGATGGCGGAGCCAATTCATTATCCAACAAACAAAACCTAATGGAATCGTACACATAGCAACTTAATGATGCAAAGTAACATCAATCGTTTTGAACACAAGAGACGACAGCTTACGTCGACATATGGTTGGCGTTTCTAACAGTGAGGAGGGGGACACCCCGCGGTCGGGATCGAACGAGGTTGAGGAGTTTGTCCGCGTTGTGGACTGTGGTGGTGTTGAGCAACGTTGCCACCGCCTTCGCAAATGTCCCTACGGCAATATCACCCGCAGCGGGGTTCCACCCACATTGTCAGCGCGAACTGCCCACTCCATTGTTCTCCTACCCCTTGTGTTCATCCCACTTCTAGTTCGTCTTACCTCGTCCTTCTTGCGCCGTGCTCCGATATTCCCCTCTCTTTTTAAAGTTGGGACATTCGATCTCCCTTACGCGACATAGTTCCGCCTCTTTCTCTCTACACACTCACCGGGCGTATACTATCCATGATTCTATATTATATACTACTCTCTCTTATTTATCTGTATTATATTGAATTGTATTTCTCCTCTTTTCATTTATGTCGGTCGGGCTGTCTGCGTTTACTAATCTTCGCTTGTCAACTACCTCACCATAAAAGTTGTGGTTGGATGTTCTAAATTGTTTTAGGAATCGGCCCATGTTGACGGTTTGGTTGTAATGGACCGGTTCAAGCCAACCCATTAACCGTTGATGCTTTTGACCCAAGAAGACAATTATTTCCGATTCGAGAAAATAGGACAACTGAGACAGAGATCCCCCATGTCGCTTCATTGCTAAGTTGATTCACCAATAATCTCTGCAAGAACAACTTCCATCTTTGAAATGGTGAAACCGGGTTGCATCTCTAACAACAATCTCTCTATCCACCAGCCTTGATATGAACTTGATAGCCGAATGGCAATCATTGCAGACTCGAAGATTCTTCATTATCCTCAGAGTAGCATTCTCTGGTGTACTTATCAGCCCATATGCAATAGCCAGCTTCTCACTGTGATGCCGTAAAATCTGCTCTTTCACCTCATCGTCGAGATCATGTAGTACTGATTGGGTATCTGGGACAAAACCCATCTTCTTTATTTCTTCCCATATCTTCGCCATCATAGCATATATCTCCTTCCTTCGAGGATGATGGCTATCTTCAACACCAAAGACATGAACCTCATTCTTGATATTGACCCAGCTAAATCCTTGCTCCTTTTTAACCCCCGTCTTCTTCATTGAGTCTCTCACCTTTGCAGTCTCCTCCCACCTTCCACAAGCTGAGTACACATTAGCAAGAGCAGAGAATGCCCCACTGTTCTCAGGGTCAATAAGAAAGAGCTTCTCGGCGGCAAATTTTGCCAATTCTGGGTTTTTATGCACCTTACAAGATGATAAAAGTGAACCCCAGGCTACAACATCAGGCTCAATTGGCATTTTTTCGATGAATTCCATTGCTTCTTGAAACAAACCAGCACGACCCAGTAGGTCAATCATGCATGCATAGTGACTTGAAGTGGGAGTGATATCGTGAACGCTACTCATCATCTGATAATAGCTTCGACCTTTCTCTATCATTCCAACATGGATACAAGCAGAAAGCACACCCACATAGGTTATGTGGTCAGGTTTGATACCCAAAGCTTGCATTTTTTCAAAAAGTTCAATAGCATCTTCACCTTGACCATGCTGAGCTAAAGCAATGATCATTGAAGTCCAAGAGACCGTATCTCTACTCAAAGGAATGAGATAAAAAACTCGCCTTGCAGCATTGAGATTGCCAGCTCTGGAGTACATATTGATCAAAGCATTACTCACTGAGGTAGATGATGCTTCTCCTGATCGTAAAGCCATAGCATGTATCTGTTTTCCATGATCCAATGAACCTGAGCTAGAACTGACACTTAACATAGCTGCAAAAGTGTAATTGTTAGCCTTTGGACCTTCTTGAATCATTAAGCGGAATAACGATAATGCATCGGAGATTAATCCATTCTGGACATAGCCCACAATCATAGCAGTCCACATGATGACATCACGATCTCTTAACATATCAAATATTAGCCTTGCTGATGGCATATCACCAACCTTCACATATCCATCCAGCAGAGCTGTAGAAGCTATTACATTGAGACTAGAAAATCCTCTTTGTTCCACAATACTTCTGGCACTCTTGACCTCTCCGCACTTGGAGTACATGGAAACCAGAACATTTTCTACTGCACCAGAAATGTCAAAATCAATTCTCGTAATGTGGCCATGTATTTGTTTACCCACTCTCAGATTCTGCAAATTAGCACAGGCTGAGAGAGCACTGCCAAATGTAAATTTATTGGGACTCAGAGAAGAATCCTTTAACATTCGTGAGAACATATCTAATGCCTCAACCTCAAAACCATGTTGACTGTACCCAGTAATAATAGAATTCCATGAAACAATATCCCATTCTACCATCTGTACAAATACACCAGCAGCTAAATCAACTCGACCAGACTGCATATACAATGAAATTAGAGCATTCCAGCTTGACACGCTCCTCACTTTCATCCTATCAAAGACAGTTTTTGCCTTGATAGGATCACCACATTTTGCATACATATTAAGAAGAGAATTAGCTATGGAGACAAAACTGCTAAACCCGAGTTTAACAACAAAACAATGGATCTCTCTACCGACACCAGTAACATCAGCCGCAGCACAAGATGATAGCACATTAGTAATTGTGTACTGGTTCAGTGGAACTCCATGGGTAATCATTTCTGCAAATATTCTTATTGCCTTACCAAAAGAATTCATCTTATTGTAGCCCACAATCATGGAAGTCCAAGAAACAGAATCCGGATCAGGAATCTGGATGAACATGCGTGTCGCAGAATCCATCATGCCCACCTTAGAATAAAGAGATAGCATCGTGTTCCAAGAACAGGTGTTCTTAAGGGTCATTTCATCGAACAGTTTGTGGGCATCGGCAACAGACCCACATTTTGCGTAGACATTTAGCAGATTATTGATGAGATAGAGGCTCACGTGAACCCCGGATTTAATGATTTGGCAATGAATAGATTTCCCTGAGAACATGTCCTTTGATCTCAAGGTTCTTTGCAGCAGAGAAGCGCAGAAATCAGGATGGGAAAAGGAGTTAATAAGTGAGCTTGAAGTCTCCATCGGAGACGCGACAGAAGAGGAAATCATCCGACAATCAGTCCCAGACTTCGGGCAAAAAAGATAGCAGCAATCGGACTAGGCACCGACCGAAATCCTAATAGACGAAATCAGCCACACCCAAAATGAGCATACAAAGACCACTCACGGACCAGGCTGACAATGATTCAGCTCCACTGCTCGAAGACTACTCACAAACACAAACTGCCAGCAATCAAACTAACTGAACAATCCCAACCCACAGAGCTACAAAAACGACAGGGCCGCTCCACTTGGCCAGAAAGATATCAAAGGACCCAAATCACTCTGGACAACTGAGGGAACGGAGTCAGACTGATATGCCTCTAAATCTGAGAATACCACAACACACACTATCAGAAAAGGGAAACAGAAGGTCGACAACCTCCAATCCCAACGAACACAGCTACACCCTGAACATCTCTCACTGCACAGAGGCGGAAATGGCAAAAGCCCTGAAACTGAGAACACACTAAAAGCCTCTCTGGAAGAATCCACACCCGAAGACCTGATGGAGCTGATAGGTAGATAGAGCTGGAGAGAGGGGGCCAACATTCACCAATGGAGGAGCAAGCAAACTCGAAAGGAGCTGCGCCTTTCTGTTTACACAGAGGAGAGGAAAAAGAGGACGAAAGAAATTCGCCTCCGATAGGGGGGCGGCCATCCCTAGCCATCTCTTGAACTTTGCTTTCATCATATTCTAATAGAATTTGTTATAGACCTTGTAATCTGTTATTGAGTTGCATTAGAGACAATTGGAAGATAAGGATATCAATAGCCCAGTAATACAATTTGACTGGCAGCTAAAAATCAGTCGATCATCTTCTTAATACATCATCTCTTTAGTCCTCTCTTTCCCTCCTCCAATTCTGCCCTCATCTATTCTTATCCCCTTTCCAATAGGCTTACCGATACTGAATTCATATCCTACCAGTAGGCTTACTCTCTGACAGTTAAGTTTCATGAAAGAAGAGAATCATGTCATCAAACAAAAATCCGCAACACTGAAAGGAACACAAAAGTTCAGCTAATTACAAGTTTCAGGTTTTTTTTACATTAGCAATAAATATTACATACAAGTACCACCATACCAACGTCAAACATATATTTATACATACATATTGACCTCCAACAAATGAACATAAAGACAAAACCCTACAAAACGGGTTGGGGTCAGAATAGAAGTTCCTAGCTATATATAGCATTACATTATACAATTTTTGCGACTAAAAATAACTGATTAATACATGGAGGCCAATGAACTGCTAACTGCTAATAGTGGCAGCCCTTGTATAGGTAGATCCGAAGACTTGGCCTCATCCAACAAGAGCAACTAGAGGATGAGTGAATCTTTGACAACAAATCGTTTCTCTATATGCATTGCATCTTACAACATATTGCAGTGGCCTTGTTGAAGCTGCAGTATTGGCCAAGCATGGAAATTGACCAAGTACTTCCACCAGAAATTTCTTCGGTTTCACTCAATGAATTCCACAATGAGTATCTTCATTTCAAAATTTTAGAATTGAGCAAGACTTTAAAAGGCAAATGCTCTATAAAGAATCAAGTAGTCGGCGGGCATCAAAGAGACCTGCATTGGGTTAGAATATCACACGCTAAGGTTTCAGAAATTTACAAATGGAGAATTTATAATAGAATGCTGGAGTTAATAGCTGGTAAGGTGGAACATCTTGCTCACCTAATAAGAGCTTCAAGCAGTTCCTGTGATTAATCTCTCACGTTCATCCAACTTTTTCACTTTAAAAAGGCCAATAAGAACTTGAAGACCAAAGAACGCACAAGATACATAGGCTGCAACGGCAGGTACCTGAAAACAATTGGAAACATTGTATTTGTCAGTGAAGAGATAAGAGAAATGGAAGTGATGATGGCTTAAGTTGAAATCGCCCTAAGGATAGAGAATAAAAATAAATGAAGCATAACGCAAGAAATAGAATAGGATAACGATAACATACTCGTATGGAGTTCAGATACAAAATTGTTGCCAGGTTAACAAGGCTTCCAGCAGCTACGGCCTGTTACGAGTAAGAAATGGAATCGAGACATTAAAATAGCAGAACTCACTCGCCGATGAGGAACTGTGAAACCAGCCTTAAATTATATATATATATATATATATATATATATACCCCTACATATCTCAAACAAAAATGAAAAAGAAGCTTTACTACGTAGGAATTTCAACTCGCTGAAGAAAATTTCACTACTAGTTTGTTAAATCAATTCCAACACTAAGTGCAAATTCCAAAATCTTGAACTTACACTCCCGATTGTCTTCTGCACAGCTGCAACTCGCTGGAATGACCTCTCAGACTCTAGAGCCCGAACCCTAAGCTTTAGATCTCCTTTCTCCTGTTAAACAAATGAGCACGTAACAGAATGGCTATCTGTCAGTATATTATCCAAAATTTGCAAAAGTCAAAAGTAGCTAGCTCTATTAGATGTGTATGATATAGAAGGTGTTAATTAAGGATGATATATACCAAGCGTTCAATAACTTGAACAAGCTTCTCAACTCTATTAGCCTGCCTAAACAAATTATAGAACGCCTGAGACTGTCGATCCCATCTCTTTCTAAGATCCTGCAAAAGTATAACAAGTTTCCTGACGTTGAAAGTTGCGATAGAGTAAATGAAAAATATTACAGATGGATGATTGTTTAAGATTTCAACCTTCACGACAACCTCAACACCAGCCTCACGGAATTTCAGAAGTTCCAATGCATATCTGGAAGGTAAAAAGCAAGTGATACACAAACAGAATCAACATCTATGATCCACTGATGTTGAGCAATGACATATGATCTTGCACATGGATATCGCATACTTACGGTTTAGCAATTTCAGTAATATCAAATCGAGGATCAAGCCCTTTCCCAATGCCATCTAATACTGCAGAAATCATTTACAATAGATATTTAGTTTGTTGGTACAGTCAGCCACGAAAAAAAAAAAGAGGTATGAAACTCGTCCTGTACCAGAAAATGCTCTAACAACGAACGTGAATGTAGCAGGAAATCTGAACGGTTGATCTGCAGCAATCGATAATAAATCTTCTCCTGTGAAATTATTATTAAAACCATGAGAAATTTTTGGTTACTTTCTCCTCAAAATAAATATTTGGTATCTATCTTCCAAAGAGTTGACTAGAGGCATCAGGCGCTCAGGACAGAAAAGCGTATGCTAATAAGAAGCATTAATTGTACAGATTAAATCATGCTACTAATTTGATCAAGTACTAGTAAGGATAAAGTTCTCTGCATAAGGCGTTCAGGACAGCAAAGCATATGCTAGACACTGATTTTCAGAACATAATTCAGTGAGATCGTATTGGGGTGACAATCAACAAGGTATGATCATACTTAATAAGAATTCTCGTTCAGAAAATGGCTTGATCAGTGAAAGCCTACTGAATGAGCTTATGCTATATGGTAAAACAAAAAAGGAACCCGTATTGCTTTCTTTACTTACCTATTGCAGCCAATCGTTGCTTCTTTTTCTCTAGCTTCTCCTCCTTACTCAGTGGTTTTTTAAATCCAAGTTCCGCTGCTGCTGCCAACTCTTTCTCTTTTCTTTGAGCAGCAAGCCGCTCTTCAAAACTGTACAGTAATAAGATCAAGACACAATCCAATCAAGTCACTTTAATACATCCAATCAAGTACTTTAGTACACCCATCATCTATGACAAACTCAGTGCTCGGAATGGGATCAAAGTGACCAGGGGTAGTAAATTTTTTTTACAGTAATATGGTATGAATTACATGAGAGGTTGTGAAGAATATAGGAACGTAGAGACTCATCTTAGTTTGTCGAAACAATACCTTTAAGGCTATCCAAAATTCAAAAAGAACCCACCATATAATATGAATCCTTTTACAGGTTCTAACTATTCTTAGATAGTCTTGATGTAGCATACTATCTTATAGGATATAAGAATAGGAATGGACAGAAGGGAGAATGTTCACCCAGCAGTGAGCAGTTGATTCATAGAACAATTGTACTCAATCAAATTCAACAAGCTCAATGTAGTGATCAAAGTGTATTAGATAGAGATACAACATATAGTGTATCAGCTCTTATATTAGTACCGGCTTATGACATGTCGCAATATTCACAGAACTACTCCCCTCTGTACTGAACTAATCATTCATTATTCTGCTCTAAGAGGTATCGCTTCTTCTTCATTATGATTTCACATGGTATCAGAACAAGGCTATGAAGATTAGCTTCTGCATCAATGGTGTCAACACCGCCAAACCAAATGAACGAGGAAGAAAACAAAACAAACGATCCAGATAATCATGAGAGAAGAAATAAACAGAGCGATCGCGAGGATGATGAAGACCAGAAGTCTGTAACACAAGAAAATCTCTCCACTTCAATGATGGACATGGCAGATCCTTTGTTCGTTCATCCCGCTATCATACATCACTCAATTTCGGGAGCAAATTCAAAGGCACTGGATTCTGACACCTGGAAACGAGTTGCAATAATTGCACTAAAAAGCCAAGAATAATTTCGGCTTAGTCAATGGCCAGATCACCGAGCCACCCAAATCGTCTGAAAGTTCTCCCTAGTGGGAACGATACAACAACACTGTTTTTCCTTAGATTATTAATTCCCTGAACAAAGACATAGCAGAATCTGTAATTTACTGTGATACTGCATACGAAGCTTGGAAAAGACTCTGCCAGAGGTATGAATTGAAAAATGGCCCTGAAATCTTCTCGATTCAGCGGGAGATTAGTCAAATTCAACAAAATGAAGACGCTGTCAGTACCTATTTCGCAAAGTTGAAACGTTTGTGGGATAGATTGAACACCTCACGAAAAACCCCTAAATGTATCAGCGCGAATTGCACATGCAATGTCAGGAAGCAAATATAAAACCAGAGACAACAAATCTATTTGATGAAATTTCTTGATGGCTTGAACGACGATTTCAAACAGGCCAAGGGAAGTATTCTTCTGATTAACCCTCTTCCTACTTTGGAGGAGGCCTACTCCTTAGTCGCTCAAGATGAAAAACAAAGGGAAATTTTGGAAGGGAAATACGAAATGGGAAATTCTCTCGCCCTCACAACCAGGATCAGTACCAGTGCCAAGAATTTCAGTTCCAAGAAATGGGCTCAAGAAATCCCGGGATCAAGCGGCAGTTCGAGCAAGAAGAAACCAACACGATGTACCAAATGTTCCAAGTTAGGTCATACTAGAGCCGATTGTTAGTGGATAGTCGGTTTTCCCAGCGACCAAACCAATCAGCGTCATATTCAACAGAACACCATTGCTGGTTCCACGGTCGGGCAAGATTACAAGAAGAAAGACTACAACAATACAGAAGCTTCACCTGTCGCTGGTCTGAGCAACAAACAACTGGAGCAATTAGGTAGTTTTCTTGACCAAAGAAACAACAATTCTAAAGGTTCAACCAAGAATTTTGAAGATTTTGCAGGTAATATCATTCAAACTTATCATTACTGCCTGCATAGTGAAAACTTAAAAAATCGGGCATGTTAGTTCCTACGTTTAAGTTCAGTTTGCTCTCTGTAAATAAGCTCTTCAAACAATTAAATGTGGCTATAACCTAAGCAGCAGGACTTTAACTCTGGGTTTGAAGCTACGATTGTCGGCGAACAATTCGGTTTATATTTCCTTGATATTGTTGCTTTACAGCACTTCCTTGAAAGGGCTAGTATTTCTATATCTGTTGGTGTAGCCTCTCGTATGAATAATTTTTGTTATAAGTGAGTATGTTTTGGTTCGATGATACCACTCCTTCACCGATCAATCTACCAGGGCGTGTTGCCGAGAGACAAACTATTCCCCTCAAATGTGACAACATGGCGACCATATATATCGTCAAAATCCAGTATCTCATGAGCGTACCAAACATATTGAACTTGACTGCTACTATGTTCACAACGGCATTCAACAAAGACTTATTGAAGTCTAGTACATTCCAGGATCTCAACAGTTGGCTGACGTCTTGACAAAGACGTTAATTAGCAAGGAATACCGTAGTATCTTTCTTAAACTAGGCTTACACCAATCAAGTAGCAAGACTTGAATTTGTTCCAATTCTAAGTCTTGAGGGAGTGTATTAGATATAGATATAACATATAGAGTATCGGCTCTTGTATTAGTAACGGCTTATGTCATGTCGCTATTTATACAGCACTACCCCCTCTGTACTGAACTAATCTTTCATTCTTCTGCTCTCTTTAATACAGAGTTATTGCTTCTTTTTCGTTATGGTTTGACAAAGTGATGCATATAAACGTCACTTTCATTAACAGCCCATAACAAATGGGACAGAGGTGGGATAAGAAGTTTTGACAATAGCATGACATTAACATCAGGATCCTT
Source organism: Limonium bicolor (assembly GCA_023374045.1). Classification (NCBI taxonomy): domain Eukaryota; kingdom Viridiplantae; phylum Streptophyta; class Magnoliopsida; order Caryophyllales; family Plumbaginaceae; genus Limonium; species Limonium bicolor. The sequence continues at coordinate 72,367,280 of CM041783.1, forward strand.
GTATACTTTCCAATTGATTTAGGGTCCGTTTGTTTGTGGCGATGAAGACTTACAGCTGCTTTTTTTTCAAAAAGTGTAACGTGTCACATTTGCATTGGACAATAACTTAACACAACACACTTGTCACATTCTAATAAGCTAACCATGGTGAGATTAATACAAACGCAGCCGTAGCTGCGTTTCAAAGTCACTGTCGAACGCTGCCTTAACCTACAATGAGAATAAGCATCTTGACACAACCACTGTCAGGGTTTTCCTTATCCTCATGCAAGTGTGATTATTAGATCATGTGAACAGGGTGCTCAGTATACTTAAACAAACTAAAAATAACAGAAGAATGCGGTAAATATTGACTTTTGGTCAATAAAGTCAATACGGTTTTGACCACCTCAATAAGCTGTAAATATGCCATCAAAAATGTTAAGCCAAGACGAACGAGAGATTGAGAAATCACCTGTTAAGGAAGAACAGTGCAGTTCTTCTAACAGCTGTCATGTCCCCAGTAGGTACGAGGACACCCATCTGAACCATAGCTTGAAGCACCTGTGCAGAAGGATGCAGTATTAGTGAAATGTAATCAAAGAGCGGCAATGAGAGGATCAGTTACAGAGTTTTATTATGATGCCACGAAAAGAAACTCAAGGGAGCGAACATTTGTTCATCCTATGAAGAATGCACTTTTGTGACGACAATTCTTTTGAACTTTTAGCCAATTCATCCTATATGGTCAGTGATTCCAAAGGGTTCATGCTTAAGGCGCCACCTCTGAGAAGCGATGTTGGGATCATGGTAAACAAAAAACACTAAAGGTCCTCCCTATTATCCTTAGTAAGCATGAAAACCCACTCAAAAGAAGACAGAAAGAGAAGTGACACAACAAAAACAAGTACTATGCAGCATTCTAAGATCAGAATGCCAATGCAAACCAGTAGTGTCTCATTGACTTGCCTTTTCAGGATCCTTCTCATAAACTCCATAAAAAACTTCCAGTAGGCCCTCCCTGATGTTGGGACTGATACTGCAAACAGGAAGGTGATGATAACAGCCATAGCATCATAATAATTCCTCATCAATCACCATCCTTACGCCTCACTCAAGTTAGCGGGAAATTTTAAGATTGTCAAATTGAAACATACCTTCCCATCATACCAAAATCATAAAATATCAGTCTGCCACCGTTAAAATCATCTACAGCAATATTTCCAGGATGCTGGCAGAAGGTCAAAAAAAAAATGGAAGTAACCGTAATGAACAGGATTTTCAAGAACCGAGATTCCAAAGTACAACTCAAAACAGAATCACCATCCTACTTCATATCAAAAGTGAGCCAACAGAAAAGCTTACAGGGTCAGCATGAAAAAAGCCATGAGAAAGAATCTGTTCTAAGTATGACTCAACAGCATATCGCCCCAACCTGAGGTAAGATGACCACATAAAAGTGATTAACACGCTTAAAAAATAAAGAATTTAAGTATCACTGCTATACATGCTATTCCACTAAAGAAACATAAAAATTATGTTACCTTTTACGATCAACACCCAACTGATCCAAGGCTTGAATCCTGTTAATTTTTATTCCAGGGACATACTCCATTGTGAGCACCTGTGGCCAAAAATGTAAATGCAAATTAGGAAATTATAACAAATAATTAGCCCCGAACTCCAAACTCGAGATGCATACCCACCTGCGGTGTGGTGCAGTCCCAGTAGATTGAGGGAACCTTCACATAATCCATGTTTTTGAAGTTGCTTGCAAATAATTCAGCATTTGCCGCTTCTTTGGTATAATCAATTTCCTGAAAGAATTTTATAATCGTATCGTTTCAGTGAGAACTGCCATAGTAAAGTATCACCAGGACGGCATTAGTTTGAACATCGTATTCTGTCAGCGAGCTGGTTAAGGTCACATCATAGCAGTATGGAAAATAAGAAGACCAGATATAAGAAGAAACGACCAAGAAGAAAAATTATGAACTAAAAGGAAAAAATTAGGAAAGGAAGGATAAAACCCACACAGTATGAAAGTTTTATCACTGAGATAGATCATCATTTGGGAAAAATCTGGAAAATTTGAACAGAGTACCTGATACAGAACACTAGCACACTCATCATAGATCGCAACCCAATCTCTCTTAGCACCATCAGATTTTGGGTCAAGCTTTTGAAAGTATTCAGCTATCACCTATATGTAGAGAATACAGCAAAAACTGAATATCAGAATGTTGCGTCTGATTATTAGAGTTGTGGCTATCATTTTAGAAGAAACATAATAGACAAGTGCCTAAAAGTAAAACAACAGAAAAATCACAAAAGAAAAGGATGAGAAAAGGAACTTTGACAGTTACAGCATAGAGCAATAAACTAAGGCAGGTTTGGAAGTTGCATATTTCAAGAGCAAGCAGAAACTTAAAATCTCTGACTAATCAAGAACTAACCCTTAAGTTCTTTAGATCAATATCAAAGAGATCCTTGAGCCCAGGTCTCTGCACTTTAACAACTACCTCCTGTCCCTTTAGTCTTGCACGATGGACCTGGCCTGCAAGAGATATTGTCCACACAGTCAGATTTACTCATATGGTATAAACTTAACATCATAAATTATCACTATAATATGTACTTGTAACTACCCAGACTGGCTGCAGCTATAGGCTCATAGTCAAATCTCTCAAAGATTTCATTTCTGGGTGCTCCAAGCTCCTTTTCAAGTATAGATACAGCAACATCTGATGGAAAAGGAGGCACTTGATCCTGCAGCGGTGTAGTTACATTATCATTATCTTATAATGAACACTGCATCATTTAGAAGAAGAAATTCATAGGGCAGAAATACAAATTATGATCATGCTTGCTACTGAAGTGATGCCAAAGTAATAAAAAAAAACAGTGAGCTGGTAGCCCAGAGTGAGGAGACAAATTATAAAATTGACCAAACAATAATAAAATCATGGGTTCCTAGTATCGTTAAATCTTAATCACTGGAAGCATCGGTGAGATTCTAACCTGAAGTTCTGATAGTTGATCAATATACTCTTGAGCAAGAATATCAACCCTAGTGGAGAACTGCTGGCCAATTTTAATAAACGTTGGGCCTAACCTCAAGATATTTTCCTTCAACCACTTGGCTAGTTCTTTCCGTCTCAAGACTTTCTTCTGTTCAGTCATTCCTCCTACAGTTGTACCATTCAGAAAAGATTAGAGTAATGGAAGATCTAGATTTAAAGTCAAACTAATAGATAGAAATATCATTTCAATGCTACTGCTGAATTGAGAAAGAAAGACAACATTACACCAGCTAACTTTATTGTTTGGTCTATCCGAACAGCCACTATTGTTGTAATTATTACGTGACTAGTGTTATAGTGATTAAGCGTCTAGTGGCTGTTCAGTTGTAGTTAATTATTAGTGGTTGTCCAGCTGTAATTAATTGTAACTCTTCAGCTGATTATAGTTCCTAGACAGGATCTCTAGAAGTCTCCTCTCTTTTAAACAGTTCTAGAACACTCTCTTCTCTTAGATATTCTCTCTATAAATATAGGGTTGTATCACTTCTCATGTATCATCATCACATCAACGATTACTGCTGCAAACTTCATGGTATTAGAGAAGGTTTCAACCTTAACCATCACTTTCTTAAAACACTAAACATAGATTATGGGTGTTTTCCCCCAAATCTCTATTCCTAAGGGTGTCTCCGCCCTAAACTCTATTTTGAGGGGTGTTCCGCCCTAAATCTCCTACCTAAAAAGGTGTCCTTACCCTCTTCATCCTCCCACTTATTTTTTCCTCTTCGTCACTAAGGCTGAGGTGAACAAATATGATTCAAATGTTGTTGCATCAGCTGCTGCAGCTGTTATCATTACAGCAGCTTTGAAACCAAACAAGACTGACTATTGATTCAGCCTATAAACTGAATGGCAAGAACTACTTGATTTGGTTTCAGCTTGTCCTTACTCATCTCACTCAATCAAAACCAACCAACAGTAATGAACCTGAATGGAAGAAAGTGGATGCCAACATACGGTCATGGCTATGGGATTCAACGGATCCAAGCATCAGCATCACATGTATGAAACTGAAAACAGCAAAGGAAATCTGGGAATATATCCAGAGATCCTACTCAGCAGCCAAGGATGCTGCCTTCATCCATGACCTCTGGCTTAGGTCAATGACCACCAAGCAAGAAGGATTATTAGTCTCAGAATATGCTACCAATCTTCAACGGTGGTGGTCTAAATTGGATCAATACCAAAGCTTCAAGTGGGAGACAATAGGAGATGCACTTCTATATCAAAAGACAACAAACCAGCAGCGTATGTACTGTTTTTTTTTTTTTGCTGGTTTAAACCCAGAATATGACCAGGTTTGAGTTCAAATTCTTGGAAACAAGGATCTGCCTAATATAAAAGAGGTCATTGCTACTGTCAAATCAAAGGAAAGTCACCGCTCAATGGTGCTGAAAAACAAGACAACTGAAAGCACTGCCTCTACTGCTAAAAGGGAACAAAATGATGGTAAAAGTGAAAGGTGGTGCAGTCATTGTAAAAGGTCAAATCACAACAATGATCAATATTGGAAACATCAACATCTGCAGAAGCAAAAATGAGGACAAGGGACTGGAAAAGCCTACTCAACCACATCTACTGCTGCCAGTCCTTCGGATTCACACATCTCTCAAGAAGAACTGAAGCAACTTCGGGCTATGCTAAAATCCCTTCAATCTCGCTCCAGCATTGACCAATGCTCTCTTGTCCTACAAGGTAACACTTCACAATCATTTTGTCTTAATACTTCAGAGAAACTGGATTCTTGATTCAGGAGCTACTTCCCACATGACCTCTACTTCCTCTTGCCTTGATGATTATTCATCTTGCCCTCACAAACTACAAATTACTACAGCAGATGGTACATCCACATCTATTGCTGGTCAAGGAATTGCCAAAATCTCAAAGGGATTGCACCTTAGTAATACCCTACATGTTCCCGGTCTTGCCAAGAACCTTGCTTCAGTAGATAAACTCACCAATGATCTTAACTGCTTTGCTGTTTTTTCTCAATCTTGGTGTGTTTTGCAGGATCTACACTCGAGGAAGACGATTGGAACTACTAGGCAACGGAATGGATTGTACTACTTGGATTTACATCGTGTCTCACCTAATCCATGTAGAGCCCTTGTTGGTATTGATATCTCCAGTCTAGCCTCAAATGTAAGGTGTGTGAACGTTCCAACACACTCATGCTTCTTTACCTTTCAATACTACAAAAAGCAATCTTTTGTTTTCTCTTATTCACAACGATGTTTGGGGTCCTCCCATAGCTAATATTTCTGGTGCTCGATGGTTTATCACCTTTATTGATGTCTGCACTAGATTTATATGGTTGTTTCTGCTAAAAAATAAGAGTAAAGTAAGTTCTATCATACCCATTTTCTGTAACATGATTCAAACTCAATTCTCCACCTCAATTCAAAGATTTCGCCTTGATAATGCTACCGACTATTTCAACCAAAAAGTTACAGCATTTTTTCAATCCATAGGAATTATTCATGAGTCTTCTTGTGTCTATACTCCACAACAAAAGGGAATTGCTGAAAGAAAGAACCGACACCTTCTTGATAGCTATTAGGAAGAAGCCACCTTAACAGTCTGTCACCTGATCAATAAACTTTCTTCTCATGTCCTTCAAAACAAATCTCCTCTTGAATGCTTAAGCCATTTCTTCCCTACTCACTAGATTTCCACAAACCTGGACCTACGTGTCTTTGGGTGTACCTCTTTTGTCCATATTCACACCCAATAGAGGGAAGCTTGATCGTGAGCCATTAAATGCATCTTTCTTGGATACTCTCCTACACAAAAAGGGTACAAGTGTTACAACCCTAACACAAAAAAAAAAAAGAACCTATGTCACTGCAGATGTCACATTTCATGAGGAAACGCCCTACTATCCCTCTACTGAACCTATTGACGTTCCTCCTCCAAGTACACATTCTAACCATGATAACCCTCCTATGTCTTCCTTTGACATCTCCTTTACTCCTGTGACAAATTCAAACCAATATGAATCACCACCTTCCCAACATGAATCATCTTCTCCTTCCACAAATTCACAAGATACACCACCATCCAGGGGCGTCTCTGATATTTATGGGGCCACGTGCTAGATTTTGAAAGTGAGATCCTATAAAAATTAAACTGTAATATAAAATATAAAAATTTTATTTAGTTGTTTAACAATTTTAAAATTTTATACTCCCTCCGTCCTGAATTGACCGTCCTGTTTACTATTTGGACATGTCGTTTGACTTCAATTTTTAACACATAAGATAAAATAATTTTGAAAATTTAAGTTTTGTATATGATTCCTTACATAATAAACTATATGTTACAAAATTTAGTTTTATAAAATTATTTTATCTTATATGCTTAATATTGAAGTGGAAAAACGTGTCATAAAGCAAACAGGACAGTCAATTCAGGACGGAGGGAGTAGTGGACTCTATAATAGGGTAAATTCTCAAAAATCACCATACGAATGACCTGGAGCTACAAACTAAAAAAGTATACATATTATCAAATGACATTAAAAAATAGCCTATTTTCTAGCATTCTTTGTAACTAAAATTATCAACAAAGTCTTTATATGTTAACTGCTCAAAAAGGTGATTCACAACCACTAATGTTATCTACCCATTGAAGGAAGTAACCGTTAATAAAATAGAGTAATCGAAGAAGTTTCAGCATGAAAAATGAAGGAAGATGAATAGATGCAACAATATTTTGGTATTGAAAATTAGATAATAAAGTAAATTATTTATTTTCTAAAACAACTAACATTTCTAAAAGCTAATCTATAATTGCTTATACATATTTTTTCTTTAAAAAAATTATTAAATAAATTAAAAACAAGGGCCCAAAATATGGGGCCCCTAAAATTTTTGAGGACCCTGTTCCATTGAGCATGTTGAACATGCTAATAGTCGCCCCTGCCACCATCACCCTCCTCACCATCTATCCAATCTCCTCCTCCATTGACACATGTTTACTCTAGGGAACACGAGTACAGGCCGTGGTTGATGGAGGACCAAACGTCTAAACCAAGTGTTGATCCTGCACCAACAACCGATTCAGATCTACCCATTGCTCTTCAAAAAGGAGTTCGGAAGTGTACTTCCACCCCGCTTTATCCCTTGACTAATTTTGTATCCTTCGATAACTTCTCTTCATCACATTCACTGTTTGTCCAAAGCCTTAATCAGATTCCTATCCCTAAGATTGTTTCTGAAGCATTAACAAAAATAGAGTGGAGAGAAGCCATGCAGGAAGAAATTTGAGCATTAGAAAAAAAAAATAGAACTTGTGATATTGTTAATAAACTTCTTGGGAAGCATGTGGTTGATTGCAGGTGGATTTTTACTCTCAAATACAAAGCAAGAGGATCAATGGAGAGATATAAGACATGACTGATTGCAAAAGGATATACTCAAACCTGTGGGATTGATTATCAGGAAACCTTCACTCTAGTTGCCAAACTTAATACGATTCGCATAGTGTTATCTCTTGCAGCTCATTTTGATTGGAAACTGGAGCCTTTCTTCATGGTGACTTGCACCAATATATATATGTGTGTGTGTGCGAATGCCTCCTGGCCTTAATGTGGTAAATGATTCATCCAAAGTCTTTCGCCTTAAAAAAGGGCCTTATATTTTCTCAAACAATCTCCATGTGCATGGTTTGAGTGATTTGCTTCTGCTGTATGTGCGACTGGTTACAAGCAAAGTCAGGGTGATCATGCTTTGTTTGTCAAGCATTCTCACCCAGGGGGGTCACCATTCTATTGGTTTAGGTTGATGATATTTTGTCACTGGTAATGATCCCAAAGAACAGCAAAGATTGAAGAAACTACTTCAATGCAAATTTGAAATCAAATCTCTTGGGTCGTTGAAATATTCGTTGGGAATTGAGGTTGCCTTCTCATGGAATTTTTATTAGTCTGCAAAAATGCATCACTAACCTCTTAATTGAACAAGGAAGAGTGCTTGTCAACCTGCCACCTCACCTATGGATCTTAATAATAAGCTTGATTTGGAGAGGATGCGCTAGAGGTTGAAGTATCTCAGTATCAGCGATTGTGTGAAAAACTAATCTATTTGTCTCACACTCGACCAGATATTGCTTATACATTAAGTGTCCTGAGTCAGTTTATGCAGAATCCTAGAAAACCACATATGGAAGCAGCACATCGAGTCTTGCACTACCTAAAGGGGGCACCTGGAAAAGACATTCTATTTGAAAGAGGAAAAAGACTAACCCTCCAAGCAATCACTGATACAAATTATGGAGGTCTACTTGTTGATAGATGATCTAGTACGGGCTACTGTGTTTTCTTAGGAGATAATTTGGTTATTTGAAGGAGTAAGAAGCAGAATGTGGAAGCCCACTCATCTGCAGAATTCGAGTTCAGAGCCCTCGCTCATGACATTTGTGAGCTTCTTTGGATCCATATCATTTTGTCTGACTTGAATCAAGTGGGAAGGCACAATGGAGCTCAGAAGTGACAACAAATCAGCTATCAGCATAGCGCAAAACCCGGTTCACTATGATCAAACCAAACACATCAAAATTGATCGCCACTTCATCAAGGAAAAGATTGAAGGAGGACTAATTAAACTAAGTCATATCACTTCAGAAGATCAAGTGGTTGATGTCTTCACCAAATCTCTTCATAGTCCTAGATTTCACAACCTTATCTCTAAGCTTCGAATGCAGAATATCTACAATCAGCTTGAGGGAGAGTGTTGTTTGGTCTATCCAAACAGCCACTATTGTTATAATTATTATGTTACTAGCGCTGTAATTATTAAGTGTCTAGTGGTTGTTCAGTTGTAGTTAATTAGAAGCTGTCCAACTGTAATTAATTGTAACTATTTAGCTGATTATAGTTCCTAGGCGGGATTTCTAGAAGTCTCCTCTATCTTTAACAGTTCTAAAACACTCTCCTCTCTTAGACATTCTCTCTATAAATATAGGGCAATATCACTTCTCAAAAATCATCACATCAACGTTACTGCTGTAAACTTCAAACTTCAGCAGTAGAAATTTTCAAACTCATTTTCTTCTCAGAACAAACCCTAAACCTTAGAGAGTCCATCAAATCTACCAAATTTCTTTTCAAGGGTATGATAAATTAAGGTAGGATTGAAAATTGTAATTGATAATGCAATCAAAAGCTCAAGACAAGGCCAACAACATAATGAAAAAGAAAAAAAGTAATTCATACTTCTTAATTAAGCTCCCGTGAAGAGGCCAGAGACACACCTTTATATGAGAATTTTTGGTTGCTGAGCCAAATTTTGAAAATAAAAGAAATAACAAATCCCCATATTTCTATTGTCCTTTGAATTGTTGAATAAGTTCTAAATCTACTCCAACGTCCACCAGGTGCAACTGAAACCTGTGGAAGAGGAAATGATGTTTGTTAGAAGGATAAGAGAGACATGGAACAGCCTCAAAGTACGCAAAAGAACCCGACTGATTGAGTGTACAAAGAGTTTAACGATAGAACAGATATCACATCTTATACAGAACTAACAGAGAACTGAATTTTGGAAAACTGCGCAAGGAAAAAGGTGTAAATTTCGTTACATCTGTAAACGGAAATAAATTGCACTGTCTTCAACAGTGAACCGAAATTCTACAAACCAATTCATAGAGCTTTTCTTAGTGCAGTCTTTATCATTTTAGGACTAAAAAGAACCAAAGCCAAAAGGGACCATGTTTGAACCCTTAATCGATAGAAATTTGATTTATCTTCTATTATTATCTCCCATGAAAGACAGATGTAATATTAACAAGCAGAAGCGCCTAATTTCCTCTCTATTATATTCACGGGTGAAGTTTATTTTTAGCCCCTTTTGGACAGAAAACTTGATACCTGGATCACGTACAGATTCCAGCATAGAGTCTATCTTTCTGCAATTTGGTCACAGCTATGCTTGACTAGCTCTAAACTAGTCGCTACTCCGTTCTAATAATCAATAAATATCAATAAAAGAAACGAAAACCACATTCGTCGCTAGTTGCTACTCTTCTTAGCTAGGAATCTCATATAACCGGGTAGGTAATTTTGCGACCCCCAAGACCTGGAAGCATATATTCTTTACCTCAAGCTGATCCTTCCCACCCTGCTTAAACCAAGCATCTTCTTGCCCAATCTCCTCCACCGATTTCTTACTCTTCACATCTTGCTGTGGAACAGCTGCTGCTGCCGGTGGTACTGCGGATTTAACAACCACTTCAGCCTCCTCAGCAGCGCCATCAACATATTCCACCGTACTCCCGTAACTCGAACCATTCTCACTAATCTTCAATCCACCATTACCGTTAGGATATCCCTTCATAGAACCGTTACCACTATTATATCCCGGTCTACCATTCTCATTGACAGTAGCAACAGCTCCGTTATCTATACTACCACTTCCGCTGCTGGCTCTACCGTCACCTGCCAACTCAATAATCTTCACTCCGTTGATCCCCGGTCTGTCTCTGACTTCATCGGAGATCGCATTGCTTTCTTTAACAGCTCGAATCCGAACTCCGATAAGAACACACCTACGATAGTTTCGGAGAGGATAACGTTTTGCGACAGCGGTTCGAAGTTTAGGAAATTTGGAGGGACCTAATGAACTCAGCTCGTGGGATATGGGAGAGTTAAGAGAGAAAGCAAGCGCCATTGGTCGTTGTCTTGTAGCCCGGTAAACTCAGAATGAGATGGTGTGATCTCCGATATGACACAGCTGAGAACGGAAAGCGAAGGAAGAGAGGGGTGTGGACCGTAGTAAATCCTTAATTTTCTAGGTTCATAGAACTTGGGGAAGTAGGAGAGTGGAGCAATGAGCTGGAGCTCGAAGGGGAGAAGAGGAAGAAGACAGTAGGCGGAAGATACCCACGACAACCATGAGAGGTGAAAATACTTCGGTTTCGAGTTCGTGGTTGTTCTTGTTGGAGGGAATTTGGAAGCGGATGGCGAACGATGTGCCACGTCAGAATGATAAGAGGAGGTAATGGGATCTTGCAGGCTTCTGATTGGAGGAGATATTAGATGGAGGAGTCTCGTATCTTCACTGCGAGGAAGAAACGACAAATCCGGCATTTTGTTCTTGAATTTATCACTGGGCCGTTCGATAGCCACATTACGCGTTCGTTGCCCACGAGTGCCAGATTAGAGCATCCACAATAATTAGGTCGTTTGGGGAACAGTTTCCAGCAGCAGACAGTTTCTCAATTTCTAAAATTAGCAGGTTCCACCAAACACCCAAAACCAGTAGCTGACAACTTCTGCAAAATCATCAGCTGACAGCTTCTCAATTTTCAGCAGCAGGACCTAATAATTGTCTTTGTTTTTTAAAACCATCAGCAAACGTTCCACCAAACACCAAAACTAGCAGCTGACAGCTTTTACAAAACCATCAACAGACAACTTCTCAATTTCCAGCAGCAGGACCCAACAGCAGCCTCCAGCAGCTGTCCCCAAACGAACACCATCCTTAGAGCACAGGATAGATATTTAGGCTATAAAAAACTCGATGCAATCGAGGCACACGACAAGAACAAAGGTCTAACATTCGCGCACCTATGACACAATACCATACACGACACTTCTCTCTTACTTTTTTCTTATTATAACACATAAAATAGTAAAACAACCAATAAGAACACATTTTACACATTCCTTAGCTAAGGAACTTGGAGAGAGAAAAGTGGGGGATTCCACTATATTGTAGGAGGTTATATTGATTTCTTAGTAAGGAATCGGTGGAATCACCCCTTGCTGTAGTTGCTCTTAATGTGTTAGGTTTAAAAAGTGGACAGCACTTATCAATTTTCTATTGGTTAAGGGTCCGTTCATTTGATAGCTTATTAGAGATTAATCTCATTTTACATTTCTCTCACTACCACATGTCAAATAGATATTTGCTGCACAATAAATCATGGTACACTTGTCAAGGTTTTATTACTTAACTATAGTAAGATTAATCATAAAGCTTGTAAACCAAGCTTTATGACAAAACTTCGAACGCGGCCTAAAAAGTAAACCAATCACATAAGACAAATTCATAAAGGGTAACCATAGTGACATTATTTTTTTCACAGCTATTGTTGCGTTTCGGAACAAACTTCGAACTGGGCCTTAGGTTGCGTTCTTTCAGCATATTAATCCATTCTTTGAGATTAGTGTGACACATGTTAACTCTTTATTGGTTAAAGTGTTGACCAAATACACAAAAAAGTAACATGTCAACCTCACATTGGTTAACCACATTAAGCTTTATGATAAAGCTTCCAAACCTAGCTTTATGGGGAAAACTCAGAACGGGCCTTTAATCTCTTTTACAAAAAAAAAAAAGTAGACACATGTTATCTTTTAATTGGTTTTTACTTAACCAAATGTCAGAAAAAATAAACTTTTTATCACATGGAAGCTCTTTATTCACTAACTACAGTCACATTATTTGTAAAGCAGCATTTGCTGCGTTTGAGCAAAAGCGATCGCGGGGATCGAACACCCACACTGTGTTCTTTTGATCCGCATGTAATATCGGAGCCAAATGTGGACTGTATTTGATAATTAGGGGGTGTTTGATTTGGGGTAACAAGGAAAAGTTTATGTTATTTGTTCAGCCCCGTTCCTAGATTGAGTAGAGGAGATTCTATGAAAAAATAGAAAGTTAGGTGAGGTAGCTTTTTTTTCACATAATCTAGCTTGTGAGAATGGGGCCTTAGTCGGTTTTCCCTATTTTTATAAAGGTAAAAGGGAATGAGATCACCCAAAGCCTTCTAACTTGATTCTCCACCCCCACTTCCCTAATACACTTTGACTGGCGACATATGACCATTGACCGAATACTAATGATCATTGACTGGTGACCAGTGAATGTTGACTAACAACTAATGGTCGTCGACCGGTAGCCAGCAGACATTGACCATTGACCGGCAGCCGTTGACAACTAATGGTCCCCTTCATTCTCTCTCATGATTTCATTTTGTTTCCCCTGCTCAAAACAAACGCCCCCTTAGCCCTTTTATCCGACGCTCCTTGTCATCATCTAACATCTTTAACTTATGCATTTCACTTAAGCAAATGCCTTTCAATCATCTGTCCTTTCATCTTCTTCTTTTTTTATTTTGTCTTGGTAGTTTGGGTCGTTTTTACTCCCGAAACACATAACTTCAAATGGTCTTTGGAAGAGATTACAATGGTTAGATTTGTGTATGATCACTAAGCTACCTGCATTACCATCTCCTCCCCTTTCTTCTCGTTTCTTCCTTCTTCATTTCCCTATCCTCCAAAACATTTCGTAGTTATGGCTTTGCTACTTACGTGTTCGTCATTTTCTAGCTGACAGATTGTATGTCTCCATCCATTATTTGAGTAAACTTTTAAGTATATAATTACAGGCTTTCTATCCTCTTGTTTTAAGTTAACTCAACCTCTTCCTTCCTTCACAATGGTGATACAAGATGCAGTTGGGTCTTTCCTCTCTATCGAGCGATGTCTCATTGGCAGACTCTTCACTCGACATGATATCAGCTCTTCACTCGACATGATATCATCCCTTCCTCACTCTACACGATCATGCTTTATAATTTAGTTTGAGGCTTTTCAGATGTTACTTGCAATGTTGGTTCGGGGTCCTTGGCTGGTGAATGGTGCGCTCTACGTTGTCCAACGTTTGAAGTCGGATGTTGCTATTGCAAATTATAACACCTTTTATGTAACACCCCTCTCCATAATCACGTAATAATCTCTCACGTAGCAATAAATAAAACGTCTTACAGCGGAAGAATAAATAACAATAACAATACTCACTCGGGTGTCATCGGCCATTACTCGCCCATGCGAGCAACGAAGCCAAACTACATCCAACTTCCAACATAAACAAACTGCTAACCGCCGTGATAACGAGAAAACTCCTATACATCATACTAAGTCCATAACCATAAACTTCGACAAGTGAGCGTCTACTCAAACCTGAATATACATAACCGTACCATAATACAATTCACCATCTTCATTGTTATAAAAACAAACTCCATGTGCGGCAATCAAATAAACTCTAATTACCCTGTTCCCGCACTTCAGCTTCGGCGATAATCAACAACCTGCATATGGTGTAGTATCAGCGATAGACGCTGAGTATGCCGGGCCTGGACCCTAATGGTCACTTAGTCATTTAACCATCTTATTCTTAGATTGGTTTCATGCTTTACCATTTTACAATTATAATCAATACTGTAATATACATGTATAATATACATAATCATCCATCCAAATACTCATAAATATTCAACCATCCATCCAATCCAAACATTCATTTAATATCTCAACCAACAGTTGTATATCGAACGTATCGAATAATCACAGTATAATGTACAATGTACAATCGCCGTAGTGTACAGTTTATAATGTACAATGTACAATCGTCGTCATACAGTTTCCATAGTTAATTTAATTTGGCCTTTAAGGCCCCATCCAAACCATGTTTAATTTAATACCAGTTGGGCGTTATGTTAAGACAACCCGATAACCTTACCATGGACAGTAGTCCTCCCGTACACACAAAGGTGCTCATTTCGCCAGAGGTCCGGAGGCCCCTAACTATTCTCTTTTGTCTCGTAAGACGTCCATATAAAGGCCGTAGCCACCTGACCCACGATCCAGTTTGGGCTCGTTGGGTATAAACCTGGAGCGGAATCCAATCGGAAACCCCTCAGTGATCACAAATGCACAACCAAGTAGTTCGTAAACTACCGGGATTCCTCACCTCAACTCATACCATCACTCTCTCATAATGTTTAAGATCTGCTCTTAGTCTTATGGAGAATATAATTTATTACCTGGCTGCCCAATGAGTCTCACGCATACCTAGAAGTAATCTAGGTTATATTCATGTTCGAGATCCATGCTCTAGAGACCAACAATGTCATGACTCATACCTAAGTGTTTTACTTAGGTTCCCATATACTTAATATTAATACTATGGTATTATATCAAGTAACCGTCTTGTCATCACAATAACGTATATGTATGTTTATATAAGTCGATCTATAGTCGACGTAGTGTTAGTCCCGTAGGGCGCTCGTGCATAAATAATTAATGCAGTAGCACACAATCACATACATGTATCCAAAACACTTAACACACAAGTGATATCAACCAAATTCGAGCCCAAGGAGTTTCCTTAGGACAACTCGGATCAAACCCCTTTACATACCGTTCACCAAGACCTAGGATGCGCAGTGTAGACCACTAGCTCGTCAAGCGTCCTCGTCTGAAGTATAATCTAAACGGTAATAAACTATAAGTCAGTCTCCATGACTAACTACATCCAGTATTTCCGAATAACAAGTAACCCCGACAGTTCATCCCCGGATTTCTACAGTTATTTGTTACGGGTTTCTCTAAACCAGTCGGCTTTGTTACTAAAACTCGTATGTCAAAATATTTCGACTGTTAAGTTTAATTCGTTATTTTTCTTTAATCTTATCCACCATTAATATAGGTACATAACCAGTTGCATGTATGCATGCATTATTATATTATATTGTATTATTTTTCTCATCATCCATTATAATACATTGTATTATATTATCCATTATCTTAGCAAATTATATTTGCATTCAAAAACTCATAACTTATAGTTTGTAACTATTTTTTTGTAATAACCACCACCATTATTTTATATGGTTTCCAACCATAATATATATCCATCCTTATATACATTATTCTTGTATATGTATATATATTTACCACATAGGCAAGTTCCATGAGTTATAAAACTCTTATATTATATGTTACATTTTATCATCTTATATTAGATGATTATTCCCATTAGTTGTATTATATTATACAACTTGTATTAAGATCATTATCCTAATATTATGTAACATTTTTATGTTGTATATTTACAACTCCTAAGGTTTATTCAGTAAATACCTTAGTTTATAAATCTTATTTATTTATAGTTTGTCACATTATTTAATGTGAATACCCTTACTTATTAATTCCATTAAAACCATTAACATTATATAATGTTTACCTTATACTAATATCATATATTATGATATTCTTATTCCCTTTAATTTATAACATATAGTTTTTATACAAAACTATTCATTATTGCCGCATGGGCACGATATAAAAACCATATTCTTTTTATATACCATAGTTTCCTTTATTTACAAAATCACCCCATTATTTATACCATGTTATATATATATATCATATAATATAACATTTTTAACTTATAAAATGGTATAACCTATGGTTATATTTTGTAAAATTCCGAACACACCTACCAAATTCCTATAATTGCCATTTGGCCCAATTTATAACATATAGTTTTATAATAACATTCAAACTATATATTATACACATATCTTATTAAATACCCTTATATAATTCTAAAAATCACCAAATTTCACCAAAGGGTTATAATTACCCTTACTAACCCATATACTTTCGGTATTTATAATTTCACCACATATATTTCTCCAAAGTGTCATAATGACATAATAACTATATATTATACATATATAGTTTATTTTAATTCTAAAATCAACCCAATAAATTCCTAAAAATTCTTAATAGCCCATGGGTGTTTATAATACCATTTTACACCCTTAATTTTCGGTAATAACATATTTACCACATATGTTATATAATTGTTACAATTAAATACTTATCTTATTATAAAACCTTAAATAAGTTATTTAACTTCTCTAATTTGGTCAAAACCTACCATATGGTCAAGGTTGACCTCCTTAATATTTCCTTGACCATCAATTCTCATTTAATACGGTTTATACCCATATTTTTCAGAAATTACCATTTAACCCCAAAACTTTATATAATCTTATAATTTTTATTTAAACTCCTTTAAACCTCTAAATTTCAGCTATATCCTTTTATAGCCCCCAAATTTAATTTAATTTCACCTAAGACCCCAATTCCTTGCGGTAATAATTATATATCACCTAAACTTAAATAAAAGCTTATAAATGCATAAATAAAATGGCCTAAAGTACATGGCCTTATTACAAACATTAGCTTATAAAACAAATTACACATAAATGACCAAAAGTACTATAAACTCTCGGCCCTTACATATATTTTTCCTTATATACCAATTTTCCACATAATGTCTTAAATTTGACAATTATGCTAATTAATTAGTTATAAAATTTATTAAACCATTCCTTAATCACCTAAGGTCAAAATAAGACCTTAATTAACCATTCACTCACGGCACAATATATGTACATATGTATAAACACATATTAATATACCAAGTGTAGGTTTAAGTGATTTATACCTTGTTTTTGCCAAGACTAAGCCTTGTTTGGCCACGGCTGTTTGGAGATAATATTTCCACAGCTTAGTTTACATGTTTTCAAACAGCAATTAAGGCATGATTAGTCTCCAAGCAAGATCTAACCATAAGAAGTGTTTAATGTCAATTTTCAAGGTAAAATGTACCTCAAAATACCAAGGTAACCAAGGTTGAATTCGGCTTGTATTTACAGTAGGTAAAGATCATTAAAAGAGCTACTAAAACCAAGCTTTAAACTGGTATAACTCAGATTAGAAGATGGCTAATCTTTACCTTGTTTAAAATGCCTAAAATGGTGTTTTTGGCTTGGATCTGGCTATACCTTGAAGCTCTTGATATACCAACTGAATAAGTATGTTAAGATGAAGATAATAAGGCTAGGAACAAAGTTTCACAGCCGAATTTGAAGGGAATCAAAAGATATGTGCTTAAAGCACATTTTTATACCTTAAGATCAAGATTAGATTTCTCCACCTCCTTCCCTTGTTAATGCCGAGATACACCCTCCATTTAACCTTTTTAAATTTGCACCATTTATCCCACAATTCATAATAGTATTTGTTTTTAAAGAGAACAACCTACATTAGCAGGGTACATAATTTTAATTTTTGAACAAATGCAAGATAAGCAGAGAGATTTAAACATTTTAAGCACAAAATGCCCTGAAAAGGGTTCTTCCCCCACACTTAAGCTCAAGCAATGCCCTCATTGCGTAGATGGAATTAAATTAACAGGGCATGCAATTAATAAAGGAAAGAGTGTACTCCCCAAATTTCGTAGAGTGTGTAGAGCTCCCCCACACTTGAGTGCAGCTGTGGAATGACATGAAATGTACCTATAAAGAACATTCTACACAGCCAGAAGAACTCAAGTAAAACCTGCATTTTATTATAACATATAAAAGGGAAATATAGTACAAAAAAGAAAACAACATTAAATTACAGGAAAGACAAAACATAGGTAGTGGGTTGCCTCCCACCAAGCTGCCCGGGTTTAACGTCTCTAGCTAGACGCATGTTCTTCATTATCCCGGATCATAAATGAAAGTTGACAATGGTAGTACCGGGAATAGGAAATTGGCAATAAGTAGGACCGAACCACCTGGATCAAACAAAGTATTACGGCAACAATTAAAGTAGGAAAATAGTTACTCCATAAAACCTGTTTTTTTAGGAGATATTGTTGGTAACGGGTCTCAAAACAAAAGACCAGGTGCTGACTGTTGTTCTCCTTCAAATTGGAGGATGAAGACATCCTCCTTCTGTAGGTGAGGCTCATAGAAAGAACGCTGATCGATATCATCTTCAGAGAAAATTGATTCTTCGAAGGTGATAGTGGCGTTTTGTTTGGATATCTTGGCGGGAGGTGATGACAATTCATGTGTAGTGGGGTGTTCTACCTCATGAATTGTTTCACTCTTTGGTTGTTGCTCTTGTTGAGCGATTCTCTCCAGGTAGTCTGGTTGATCCTCTAACCAGAGTTGCTCTTGGAATATGAGACAATCCTCAAAATCATGATCTCCCCCACATACCGAGCAATATATGTCTTGTGAGTAGCATGATTCTCGATCGAACTCCTCTTCAATTTGCTGTTGGATTCGATTCCGCCACATTTCTTCAACTTTGGGACAAGAATTGAACTCGTGAGGTCCCCTACAATACGAGCAATATATATCTTGGGAATAAAAGGATTCCCATATGAATTGCTCCTCACTTGCCATTATTAGTTAGAAATAATAAACACTAAGAACAAAATGAACTAATAAAAACAAAATAATAATAATTGACAACCAAAACCATTGCCATTTTTTTAACAAAATAAACTAAAACAAATAAATAAATTAAGAAAAAAAAGAAAAGCTAATAAATACAAAATAAATTAAACAACTGAAAAATAACTATAAGAAAATAATTAAGTAGTAAATAGAAAATGGAAACTATAAAATAAAATAAAAAGTAAGGGGTAAAATAAATATAGAAAGAAATAACGAGGGGGAATTAAATAGATAAACAGAAATAATTAGAAAATTAAGAACTACTTTTTTTTATTTTAATTGACTGAAATTTAAATGACAGAATTTAAATGTTAGGAATTAGATGACAGAAATTTAATGTTAGTAGTTAGAGACAGAAAATTAAAATGACAGAAAATTAAATGACGGAAATTTTAAGGTTAGTAGTTAGAGACAGAAAATTAAAATGTTAGAAGTTAATTTACTGAAATTTAAAGGACAATGGAAATTAAATGACTGAGAAATAAATGACAATAAAATAAAGAGTTAGTAATTAGATGTCAGAAGTTAGATGTCCGAAGTTAGATGTCTGAAGTTAGATGTCCGAAGTTAGATAAACAACAAAATAATATAAACAGAATATTGTAATATAACAGGTGAATTATCCGGGGCTTAGGGACTAGAATAAATCAAGTCCCCGGCAACGGCGCCATTTTGCAGACTGTATATCGTGAGTGGTTAGAACTGGTGTAATTAAAATAAAAGAAAAGAAATTAAAACTCAAAATAACAGTCGGGCTGCAAACAAATCCCGGTCGTAGTAGTATAGTAAAGTGTAAGCGACCGGATATCGAACCGTGGGACTAAGGGGAATTATTAAGTACCTAAGCTTGTCCCAAAAGGGGGGATTAATTGACTTGTTTTTGAAAAGTAAAATAGCAGAAAAGATAACTGAGTGGAAATAAATTAAATGGAACTCCGGGTTCAGGTTTATATAATCTGATTAATTATGCTATCTCTACCGGTTTAATATAATAGTTTGGCAAGATTCCTGTTATTATCTTAAAGTACGATGAAAACTCTTAAGAACTCGTTTACCAGAAAGTGCAAGGTCCGATGAAAACTCAAGCAAGCACTAGTAAATGGCAATTACGTGTGAGGAATTTTATTCTTGCAACTGAGTACTAACTTGTCCGATGAAAACAAGTTTCCTACAGTTTTACGACTTAATTAACCGATCTGTTTGTCACCGATCAGATTAAAAACAGATTTAGTAAGGCTTTTTAATAAATCGATGAAATTTATTAAAAAGGGAGAGAGATAAACTTTAATTGTAACAAACTGTATTTATTTTAACCGGTAGAAATATAGATTACATAATTAAACAAATTACGGCTAAACCTTCGCCCGGAGTAAATCCTCTTTGCCCAACATAATTAAAAAGACAGAATAAGAAGTAAAAGAAATCATCTGGGAAAGATAATAAATTCAGCTCCACTATCTTGACTGCTAATATTTGGGCAGAGGTTGGACAAAACAACGGTATGGAAATGGAATGTTTATATGAAATGAGGTGTTGTATGAAATTTATGTGGCTAATATGTGGATGAGATGTATGATTTTTGGAGAGTTTTATGGAGGAAAAATGGCATAAGTTTGGGGTGGAATGAGATATCATTTAATGGAGGTTTGGAGGTGTATTTATAGAGAAAAATAGGCCAAAGGGGGAGGTAAGTCGGTGGAAATCCCGTGTGAAGAGATAAGGTAATTATCTCTTCACACAGCTCATTTTACGCTGGCAGATCGACATGTCCGGACAGTGTAACACCCCTATAATAATAAAACAACAGCGGAAAATAAACTAAAGGTGCTACAGACCATCGGGCTCCAAACACCCGGTACCAACCTCACCAATTACAACCATTACAATTAACTAAGTTACGGTCTGAACTTCGAGAAAACTTAACATAACGTAACAATAATAAAACACATCCACTCTCCATAAACCTAATCCCATCCCAATCACTCGTGCTCTTCGAGGCCACATGTATAAACAATTTATACATGCAAGATGAAACCAAGCAGCCCACCCCGAGAGGGGTGAGTTAGTTCCCTGGAATGGAACTGGTACAATTCTCCAAAGCAAAAGTTTAAAACATAACTCTTCAAAATAAACAGTAACTTGAAATCAAACTCTTGAAAGTAAAACAGGGAAACAAGGCACTTAAAAATCACCAAGCCAAAGACAACAAGTTAAGGATAAAGATAAATAACAGAAAAGTAAAGTTAGTGAAACAAAACCACCTCATGTGTTAGTGTACATCCATTGCCTCAGTTAAACCCAATTCCGTTAGGAGTAGAAAAACTCAGATAGCCACAAAGAACTAAGAATAATAAAGTAGTTCCAAGAACCAAGAACTCGAGAGTGGAATAGTTCAACTGGGAGAGATGGCCCCCACCGCCAATCACGTCCTTTTAGGACAGGGGATATACAGCCCCTCACTATTTATCACGTCCACTAAGGACATGGGATATACAGCCCCTCACTGTTTATCACATCCACTAAGGACAGGGGATATACAGCCCCTCACTGTCTATCACGTCTCTTTCTGGGACAGGGGATATACAGCCCCTCACTGTTACCATTGAAGATGCGCGCACGTCGAAACATCAAGAACCAGCTCATGGATGAAATGATATCCAGAGTCAAAAGAAGAATTTCCAAGATTGACCTTTCCAAATTCCCACCAGACCACTAACTACCTAGAGCAATACCAAAACACTCAGTCCTACAGAGTGCAGAAGCATAAACCCTAAGCAGCCAATGTCTAGTGGAACAACCAAATATAAGGAACCAATACCCAAGTGAGTTTCACATTCAAGGCTCAGTTAGTCACACAAGCTGAGTTAGTCATACACACAGTTTCCTTTTGAAATCCATTCAACCCCAGTTAGCGTTTTCCAAAACATTCCATAAAGCCCATTAGCAAAAGTATCTGAGTACGAGAAATCGTACAAAACATTCCATACAGTCCAACACACAACAAGCTGAGTACGAGAAATCGTACCTGGGTAACGTTGTAGCAGTTCTAATCAACTTGCGCAAACAATCAACAGTACTCTGAAGAATATTAAAGGTAGTCTATCATCAATTACTTGTAGCCTATGTTAAGCTTAAATAAACTCCTTACTCTTAATCCAAAGTCCCAATTGTCTTTTAAGCCCTCACTTATGTGTTATGTATAATCTTTAAGTTATCTGAGGATGTTGTATGGCCCAAGGTGGTAAGATCAAGGAATGTATCTTATTAACACCTGCTAACTGACCACTCCTATCCACTTTATCCATACTTAACCACAATCCTCACATTCAAGACTTTTGAGACCTTTATAACACAAATGTGTTTACATTATATAATTAAATCTAAAAATTCCAATAGTAATCTTAAGCTGAATACCTTTATTCTTAATTTAGAATAAACATTGTATTATGACCTATGATGGATTCATCCCATAATATTATACTAATTACACAATATAAGATTACGTATTTTATCAATATCTACTAGATAATCCATTGTGATTAAGTTTTCCCCCTTAACTTAATTAAGATCTACATCTTGTATATTGGAACCATAGTGTTGTAGACGCATTATATTATAACCTAATTGAGTTACTAATTCATTTATCTTATCTTTAGTCCAGAAAGACTTTTTATTACATCCAGCTAATAATCTTGACATAAGATGTTAAATTACTTTTCATCTTGAAACAACTATATTATAGTTAGCTTAGACCTAACGAACTCTTACATTTAGTATTCACAAGGTACATTATTTGCCTAATTATTACCTATATAATAAGGTGTTTAAATATAACCTTTTATGTATCCTTACTTACCTTTAATCTCCTAAATATTTTATTTTTACACCCATTCACTCTATAGACTATGTATAATTCTTTTGTACTAAACGTCAATAAACTTAAGTCTTAAATACGTTTTAAATTGTTTACAAACCTAAAGTTTCAAAGGGACAACTTAATAAATCAATTCCCTTTATTATGTTTTAGGATAACATTACCTCTTAACATAAGGTAGAATTATCTAAGAGTTAAACTCCGATTCCTAAGTGAAATTGTTAATTATGAAATAAGATAATCCATTATGAAAATTCCCATATTTTATATTCAAATAACATATCATTATTTCCCGTTACCGTAAAGTATATCAATATAATATATGTAACTCAGTTTTACCTAATAGAAGGTTCAAAGGTTTTAAGTATAAAATTCCTATTATAAACCTTCCTATAAATTCTCACTACTAAATACCTCACCTAAATGTAAACTCACATTCTGAATATTGGTAATAAATGTATTTTATATGGCTTATCCAATTCTAAGAAACTTAAGGATAATTATTTAGATAAATTCAAATCATCGTTTAATATAGAATATATCATAATCCTTTTAATGATTCTATCTTAAAACATCAAGTTATATCTCACTACCATAAATGTTAAGAAATGATTAAATATAGACTTACTAATCCACCTCATGTTCAGATGTAAAAGTATTTTACTTATTTTATTATGGTTTATATAATAAGAACATCTAGATGTAAACGTATTACATTTGTTTATCATTAATTATAGAATAAGATCTATTTGCACAACATTTTATGAAATCACAATTTTTCCTAAGTTTTAACTTATTAATTACTTAATCCCAATTTAAGATTTACATCCTGGTCATTGACAAATAATACTATACATGTATTTTAATATGGTTATATATAAACCTTGGAAATTCAAAGGTAACTCTTAACCCTAATACATAACTATAATTAATACCACCTCATATAATATCCTTCTATTAATATTATGTAGAGGTTTAGTTTAACTTATTAATTCCTTCGTATTATATTTCCTATAAGGTATCTAATTTTATTTATGTTAAATGTGTATATATCTATATATACTAGGATTTGTTCAAAACATTATTTATGTAGTTTATTGTATTATTATGTTTAATAACTTTTAGGCATAACTACAACCGACCTATGGT
The DNA here is from genome assembly GCA_023374045.1 of Limonium bicolor. NCBI lineage: Eukaryota > Viridiplantae > Streptophyta > Magnoliopsida > Caryophyllales > Plumbaginaceae > Limonium > Limonium bicolor. The sequence goes on from CM041783.1 coordinate 72,391,466, forward strand.
TTATTAAATAAAGTGTTTCCCTTATTTATTACATATGTATAAGTATACCCGTATTGGAATTTAACTAAGACATTCCCTATGTAATTTATCATATTTAAACTATCTTATTAAAACAACCTTAAACTGTATTCCAAGTATATTTCGTAAAGTATTTCTTTTACTATATCTTAGGATTCTAGCTCTTAAAATATTTAATTATGATAAGTGTTAATTAAATTAATTCCTTGTCTTACTCTAAGTTACTACTTAATTCCCTTTTTATAAATGCGGAAAAATAAATATATATTTATTCCTTAGTTTAATTAAAATATTAACTCCCATATAGTAAATAAAATGTAGGATAATTAAATTCCTTAATTTATGTAAGTTCCTACTTAAGTAAGTATATATACATATATGTAAATAATTTCACCTCTCTTAAAAGCTAATACAAAAACATTTATAAACTTAATGTTATAAAATGTTAATTTAGTTCCCTTTATTTTCCCCAGCTTAAAAGTTAATTAACAAACCATACTTTAATTTTTGATTACATTAAAAACCTTACATTATAGGTTATTCTTATGAAAAACTCATAAACACAATTTTTAAAACCTTTTACCATTGCCCAAAAATTCCCAAATTTAATATACAGTAACTATAACATTTTAGACATATTATAAAATTTTTATTTCATAAAAATATCTTTTTAATTTAGCCAAATAATTCCAGAAAACCCGTAACTTGTAAAAATCATAACTTATGTTTTAAAAACGTCAAAACCATAATAATTTACATCAAAATAAACTAAATAAAATAAGGAATCTATGGTTAAAATTTCAAGTCAAAATACATTCGGGAAGATATTTAAATTAACCCAACAAGTTAAGACTATTTACTGGAATTTATAAAAACCTAAAACAACTTAAAATCACCCGATCTAATCTGGACCGTCCAATTCTTTAAACTCTGATCGGACGGTCCCTGAAACTCAAGTTCTTCCCCGATTCCAGTTTTCCAGTCGAGTACTAATTCGCTTATAACTCCTAATCTACAGAACGAAATCGAGTGATTCTTGTTTCTATGGATTCGTAATCAAATTTCGGTTCTATTGGTACCGGTTTCCCCAATTATAATGCAATATATATCAAGATTCGAAATCGTTCGAGAGTTAGGGTTCATATCGGAAATCGAATACAAATCTTACCAATTCTCCTAATCTAACACGAAATCGACTAAATTAAAACATGGGTTAGATCGGAAACACGACTACAAACAGCAACAACGGAGAAATTTGATCGGAGACTCACCGGAGTGTGCGAATTGGGTGATTTCGAAATTGGAAATCTGGAAAAAACATGAACTTTGAGCAGTTCGTGGTGGCAACTTTGGAGATCTATAAAATGCGTTCTAGATCGAGTTAGGCCATGTTCTTGGGCTCGTTAGAAAGAAGAAACATAGATCTACACAATGATAGCAAGCACTAATCCTAACTCGCATCACACAGAAAGAAATCGAAGTCGCAAAACACGAGTTTACCTCTCTGTTTCGGTATTATCTTATGTGCTGGCGAGACCGAAACTTTAGGCCTCTATATTTCCCAACTGGTTACGAATTGGACTTGGGCATAAACACGAAAATTGTAGAGGGATTAGAGATCTTTACAACGAGCTAAAGAAATTGAATTTTGGTTGATTAACGAAGAAGTTATGATCGACGCAAGTTACCTGAAAACGGAGAGAAATCTGGAATTCTGGAAACAGTTTCGCAAGGTGGCTACTTTGGCTCGATTTTCCGGTTGACTCAGAAGGAGTTAGGGTTTGTATGAGTAATGGTTGGAAAGAGGAATTGTAGGAGAAGAGAATGGAGAAGACGGCATGGAAAAATATTGAGAGATGTAAAAGTTATAGCCGTCTAAAGTTAGGGCAAAGGAATGAAATCGGTTACCGAAATTCAGGGAAGAAATCGACTAAGTGTGGGCGACCCATTACAGAGTGACACGTGGCATCTCTTAAAATTTTGATTCAAAACTTCAATCTAGCATAACTTTGGCTAGGATGATCCGTTTTTTACGTTCTTTTTATCGATATTCATGGTTTTTCATAACCTATTTATTGGTATAGGTTTCATGGCCTGGTTTGACCATTCTCAAAAAGTCAACTCTAGCAAGGCTTAATAAGCTTTAAGGTTCCTAGAATTTTATATTGACTTTTATGTTTCAAAACAATGTCCAACACTTCCTAAAATCTTTATAATATATTTGGAGTGTTTAGAAATTTTCCTAAGATTTATTGACTTATAAATCTTATTATTAAATTCATAATACTATACAATAATATATAATAATTAGGGTTAAATGGGAGAAAACCCCTAAATAAATTTCACAACCCCATATAATAATTTAATATTCATGATTCCATATAATAATTTAATATTCATAATTCCATATAATAATTTAATACTTAATAGTATTATTAAAGGTTTAATAAAAGAAATCCCCTAAATTAATTTAAATTAATTTAGGGGTATTTCAACCAGCTGGTCCGGACCATGTCGATTTTCCATTCTGGTGCGCTGGCGTGTGTTGGTCCGGACCAGGTGATCCGGACACTGGTCCGGACCAAGGGTCTTTTGCCTCTAAAATGTTCGTTTTAGCTCCGATTTGATCCCCGTTTTCGCCTATGCGTTCGTCTCTTCGTGTACTTTGCTCCTAGCTTGGTTTTCCTCATGTTTAACTAATAAATTTGTGAGATAATCAACAAAACATAACTAGAGGAAAACTAACCAAAGTGGAGAAATGAGCAAGAAAAGTGCTAATATAATATATGAAATACACCTATAAAACATGCTCATTTGGACACTTATCACGCACATGTCCACACCACGGCCTCACCAAGGAACAACTATCTCAGTTGTTTTACAAAGGATTGATCAATCAATGCAAGACGATGATCTTATCCTCCCTTGGTGCAGATATATTGAAGAAGCCTGGAGATCAATTCCTTAGTGGGGTTGAATCTCTTTGCGAAGAGATTAGGGATTGGGCCACCGGTGGAACCAGGGGTGGTACCGCAGGATTATATCAAGTGGGAGAGGGTGATGCAAAATTTGACAAACTAATGCAAAGTCATGAGCAATTGTTGGAGAGCAACGCTCAAACGTCCACGAAGGTTAGCGCTCTACAGAAGGTGGTGGAGCAAATAGCAATGAATCATCTTCCTCAACAGGCGAATGTGGTTAGTGCACGACCACACGTTCCGAGCCCTGACGTGCCGGACTTTCAAAATGTTGAGGAAGTCAACTATGTGAGTAACCAAGGGTATCGGCAGCCATGGCAACAGAGGAATCAACCCCCTCAACACTTCCAGAGTCAAGCCGGCTACCAGGGGGTCCAAGGCAATTCAGACCATCCCATCCTGCATCATCATCAGAGGCTGAAATGGCTGAACTTCGTGACATGATGTCAGCCCTGATGAACAAGACCCAGGATACTCACAACGAGATCTCGACCATTCGCAAGGAGCACAAATCGTTGTAGTTGCAATTACAGCAACTTCTGACGCAACCGCGACAACAAGGTCAGCTCCCGTCCCAAACGCAAACAAACCCACGGGAGCATGCGAATTCGGTCACCATTCTACCAAGGATCTCCGATAATGCCAAATAGCCTAAAAGGCTAAGTGTAGGGCGGGTCCTCCTCACACCTTTAATTTTTTTTTATGATTTGCTTTCGTCAATACTTTCAACTTAGTTATTTTATGTTTCTTAAAAAAAAGACAACAAATATTTTCAATTATATTGTTTCTTTTGAACACTGGGGACAATGTTCCTGCCAAGTGTAGGGCAGGGATCCCACTTAAAAAAATTAAATAAAATTTTATAATATGCATAAGTTGTAAGTTTTATCAATGTTTTACTAAACTTTTTGCATGTTTTTGATTAAGATGAGATTAGGAATGACTAAAAGCTTGTTCTCTCAAAAGGTAAGCTTTCTAATGACTTGTAGATTCCTGTTTTTAACTTTTTGATTCTCTTTATTAACATGATTATATGATCTTTCTCCTAATTCTTTCCTTTATGTATTTCTAGGTATTTATTTCTTTTCTTTTCAAATTGTGAAAAATCTTTTGGGTGAAAATCTTAAAAAGGGTTTTTGTGCAAAAGAAAGAAGAAGAAAAAGAAAAAAAAGAAAGAAAAAAATCTTCTTCCAAAGGAAAAGCATTATATTCCTTGAGGTTGCAAAAATGCCTCAGAATAAAAGCAAGAAACGAGAGTTTTTCCTTTTATTTTTCTCCTAAATTCCCCATTCTTCAATGCAGAAAAAAATCACGGTTGATTCAGAAACCCTTGCAAAATAGGGCTGAATAGTAAAAACCAATGATGAGTGTCTTGGCCACATTCAGAAACTCTTGAAAAATAGAGCTGAATGATGGAAACCGGAAAAAGGAGAGATTACAAATCCCTTATGCAAAATAGCCCAAAAGTTTTTGATCAATTTTGAAAGTCTTTATTTTATACCCATTAGTATGTTTTGATGGATAAGGATGATTAAGTGATACTTATGAAATAGAGTCAGCGAGTTGAGAATATTTATCTTATTGTCATTCTAAAGTCTATCTATTTTGTGCATAAGTAATTACTCCTTTCTAATCTTGTTTTGCTCGAGGACTAGCAAAAGGTAAGTGTAGGGCCTTGATAAGCCGCAGGCTTATCATATTTTATGTGCTAGATTTAATATAATATTTATCTAAATAAGGTTAAATATATGCTATTTATGCTATATTATGTATAAAGTCTATTATTTGTTCAGATTGATGTTTTTATATGTTTTCCATGCAAGGAATGAATTTCTAATCAAAAGACCAAGTGGTGCCGGGCTTGGTGCCGGCTGTCCAGTTCACGGCACAAGTTTGGAGCAAAACAGGAGGTGTGTCGGGTGGCGCGCTGGGTGTCTGGTGTCAGGCGCATTCAAAGTCTGTGAATGTGCCTAGCATCTGATGTCCGGCAGTACATCCGGCACATACTGAAAAGTCACCCTGGTTCGTCAGAAGTTAGCAGTTAATTACCGTTAGCATACCAACCGATGCCGGGTGTAGTGCCGGTGAAATACCCCAAACCTAAGTATGCTAAGTAAACATCAGATCATGATGTATTAAGGCTAAAATATGCCTTAGAAGGATTGGTAGACAATTTTAACCAAGGAAAACACAAGAAAATGCCTTAAGGGCAATTAGGGCAAAAATGTGCTCTAAGCTTGGAGAGACTTGGGTGAGTACCCAAATATCATGATAAGACCTTAGTAATATTCTAATGGTCATTTTAAATCAATTATCAAAGAAAACCAAGCTTGGAAACAAGTTAAAACACAAAATGTGCTTTAAGAAGTCTTAAAGCACATTTTTGAGAAATTGTCTTAGAATTGAGTTTTGAGTGGCTAAATGTCCATCATTACTCTTTAATCAACATGTTTACTAATTAGTATCACATTAGGAGGTCTAAATCAATGGGAAATCAAAAATTTCAGAAATATGTGCATTGATTAGTGAATAGTGCCAAATAGTGACTAGTTTAAGTTTTAATCAACTTAAGTCAATTAGTTGGTCAAACAAGACCATAAATATCTTGTTATAATGAGGGGGCCGGTTTTCTAAGGGTGGATGAGTCACCATAAGTAGTCAAATAAGGAAGAAAAGAAGAGATAAGTAAAAGAGTACTATTTGCTTTATTAAAGCAAATACCTTATATTAGCCACCTTTCTTCTTCTCTCTCTTCATTTCTCTTCTTCACACGGTTCCACCATCTTCTTCCTCCCTTCATTCACGTAGGAGCAGCACCCATGGCAACACCACCTTGCCTTGCCCATAACTTACTCATTTTAGCTCCAAATCAAAAACTAAACACATATTTGTCTTAGTTAGGTCAAGACCTATCTTTCTATCTTTTCAAATCTTTCAAAGCTCCATTTTGGTGCCATGAGAAAACTCCATTGACGGGGGAAAATCAAGTTTGAAGGGCTCATTAGCTTCTCCATTCTCTTAAGGTAAAGAAAATGTAAGGAAAACCATGTTTCCATCATTCCTTATACATGGCCGAAAATTCTTTCTCATGGGGCTATGTTTTTATGCCTTTTTCTAGCTTGATTTATTCACCAAGGACTAGTGGAGGTCCTATTTCATTCAATGCCAAAGTCTACCTTGAGACTTCAAAGGTAATCATCCACTTTTATGCCTTAGAACACATTTCTAACCTAGGTTTTCATTCCTTGAGGTTAGTGCATTGTTTAGTACTCATATGAGTTCTTAAATATTGATTAGAACGTTGGCAAAAGGAATTTAAGTGGTGGCCGAGATCTATGCAAGAAGAAGGCCTAAGGAGGAGATTAAGATAAGCTTGAGAAAACAAGGTAAATGCTTACCTAATGGTGGTTTAAGATTAAGGAATGAGTTTTAGATAAATACCAATGTGGCTTAAAGCTTACATTGTGTATTGGGTTATAAAACCTAAGAAAAGAACTTAAACAAGCTTATGAACTTGTGATTAAGGAGCTAATGAGAATGAGTTAGTAATATAAGTTTAAGGTGGATTTTAAGAGTATTATAACTACTATGAGATTGATGAGTGTATTTGCAGGTTGAAAGCTTTTATATGTGGGAAATTCAGTGTTTAAGTTTAAGTTATTTAAGGGCCTAGAGCCATGTCATTTAAGAGCCTTAGTGCTATGCAATTTAAGATTATTGCAATATATTGAGTTTGTTGTGAATGAGTTGGTTTGGGTGATGAGATATGATGAGAAAGAACTTGAGGTGTGTGAGATGGTTAAATGAGGAAAATAATGTGTTTGGGCATGCTATGATGCTAGAGGTGCTATGGCAAAATTTGAGTAGAAAATAAGTGTTTAGGCGATGGTGGTGAACTAAATGACCTAGGATTTACTAGGAATCATTATGAGGAATTTGAGTGGAGATTAGTTAACTAAGGAATTCTTGAGGTTTAGGAATGACCTAGAGATGTCTAGGAGGTGTTAGAGGAATGGTGAGTGTTTTGAGCACACCAAAATCATGAGATGAGGAATATAAGAAGTGTGCATAAGATTAAGGAGAAGTGTAATGATTAAGGTGATTTGAATATGTTCTAAGGGGAATTAATGATTAAGGAAGTACTAGGAATGTTCTATAGGTTGTCTTGATGAAAAAGGTGAAGTTAAGGTATTATAATGACTTAGGTATCACCATGGAAGATTTAGAATCAAGAGAATGTATTTGAGTATTTAGGACTTAGGCAAATGTTGGTGCACAACTAGGAAGGAAACAATGTGATGATGATGGAAGTTTAAACTTGTTAAGGAACTTTAAGTAAATGCTTAAAAGAGTTTTAGATAGTGAGAGATGCTTGGGAGATGATGTTATAGTGGTGAAGAAAACATTTGGCATAGTGGTTACACTAGGTATGAACCACCACCTAGAAACCTAGAGGAAAGCATTACAATGTTAGCATTATTACAAGGAAAATGCATAATGACTAAGGTGGATCTTGGTGGATGATTTAAGGTATTTTAAGGAGGGCTTAAGGTGCATTTGAGGTGCCCAAATGAGGTTATAACATATTAGAATATATGAGGAGAAGTTTGGAGTTGAAAGAGAATTTAGAAACAAGTTTCTAGAGCCGACCGGCCTTAGGATCGGACTTGCAAGGTCGGTCGGGCTCTGTTACACTACCGGAAAATGTTTCTGGAATCGACCGGACTTGGGGACCGGACTTACAAGTCCGGTCGGACTTGTGTTTTGTGAGGGAAAAATGTTTCTGGAATAGACCGGACATGGGACCGGACTTGTCAAGTCCGGTCGGGCATGAATTTTGTACGGTAATAAGTCTCTGGAATCGACCGGACATAGGACCAGACATGTAAGTCCGGTCGGGGTAGAATTTTCCAACGGTAAAAGGGTACTGGAATGGACCGGACTTGGCAAGTCCGGTCGGTAAGTCCGGTCGAGCCTAAAAACAAAAAAAAAAGAAATTTTGAATTCTAAGAATGGTAATGGGTAATAAGGTATGCCTTTGGTAGGGTAGTAATGATTGAGACCCTAAGAACTTAAGAGATTAAGTTAAGTTAAGTATAAACTTGAAAGTTTAAGATTAAGTTTGTAAGATTAAGTGTAAGACCTAAGAGGTGTTAGGTGGGGATCATTAAGGAATTAAGTAAGTTAAACAAGTTAAGTAAGTCATATTAAGTTAAGTGATTAACAACCTAAAACTGAATGAATGTTTTAGGACTTGGGAGTTTGGACTCCGGAAGAGAGTAAGCAGCCGAACGACCAACGGTGAACGGTACAGTTCTCTTGTGACCTGCTTGCTAACGAGGTGTCCCTCGGCTTGTGTGCTATTTGTTTTGTGTGCTCACTAAACAAGATAAAGCATGCAACCGGAACATATATATGCATATTGTATTGTTGTGTGATGTTTGAAAACTAACACAACATACCGTGAGAACTTACTAACCAATGTTTAGTAAGGAATTAAGTGAGACTAAGGAACGCCCCTAATAAGGGACGATATGAACCGAAAGAGGTTAACCAACAAACAGGGTTTTGAGATTACTACTAACTGGAATTTGAGTGAGGAAACCCAGGACCGATCTCCGGTCATGCATGCTAAGGAAAAAGGGGGACGGTATCTGAATCAGATCCACCCTCCGCTTAAGGACTTGTCTTCGGACTTGTAGCCTAGGGCCGGTTGCCGGCTCAGCTACGCTGGATTTCCGTCCAGGGTAGGTGGCATTAAGATGGTGCGGTGGGATCACCTAAATCCCAGGTTTGGACTTAGGCTACAACCATTCCCCTCCAGGAACGGTTTGTACTCTGAGAATAAGTTAAGGTTAAGATGAGTTACAATCATTCCTTTCTAAAGGATGATTTGTATTATTAAGATTAAGATTAAGATAAGTTGAGATTAAGATAAGTTACAATCATTCCTTTTAAAGGATGATTTGTATCGTCCAGATTAAGATTAAGTTAAGATTAAGATTAGATTAAGGTGAGGTTAAGATAAGTTGCAACCATTCCTTTTTAAAGGATGGTTTGTATTATTCAGATTAAGGTAAGTTACATCCACTCCTTATTAAAGGATGGTTGTTTCTAAGATTAAGTTAAGACTAAGATTGAGGTGAGATAAGGATGGACTAAGATTAAGAGGGGACATTACCTAAGGAGTTAGATAACTAACTCTCTAATTAAGGGAACGCATTTAAGTCGTTCATTGTGTGTGAACTTTGATTGTTCATATCTGAGTTGTTGTTTACTGCACTTTCTATTATGTGGTGCATCTAATCAACCTCCATGCTATCGACAATTAGTCGTCGTAGCCACGTTAGCTTGGGGGCCATGAGGGGATCGTACCAGCATTCGTGCTGACCCCCTTTGGGGGCTGTTTTTACTACACAGGTACAACAGGAAGCGGCCGTCGCGAGGGTAAGAAGAGGATAAAAGTGTTAAGGGTCAAGAGTGGCCTATGAGTTGTGCATGTACACTCGTATGGCAATATGAGTTAGTAAGATGTATAGGATGTGAGGGGGTTGTAAGAAGGATATGTAAATGTTTAAGATTGTTGCTCTAATGTTCGGTATATTCTGTAGTCAGACCGTGGCAAGGTCCTGGATTTGTAAAGAATTCCGCCGCGATATGTTTATGTATATACTGTTAAGTTGCGAGACCACATTTGGATTGAGTTGGGGTGTTACAAAAAGTGGTATCAGAGCGTAGTTACACTCTGAAGACAAGAAATACCGAACTTAGGAGAATGATGAGGTTGAGATTGAGTTATGGGTTAAGGGTTGAGAGATAGAGTGTGAGGTGCGTTAGCCAGGACTCCCCGGTGTTTACCGGACATCCATAGTACCTAGGCCCGCCCTCCACATCCCTAACCCTAAATATGTGGGACAAACGCCAGAGAGAAGAAAGCCTTCTCTTACTGGGGAAACCCGATCTGGCAGTTAGCTAACAGTAAGCAATACGAGAAACAACTTGTTGCACAACAGTTATGGAGAACTTGGAGGTTTTTAATGGAGCGCAATAGAGGAACAGGCGCTACCTATGAAATTCTATCAATAAAGGAACGGTAATTACCGACAACATGGGTCGACATGCTACGCAGTCGAAATAACCCGCCATACCAATGATAAGGAAAGCACTACGGGTGCAATAGAAAGGAAAAAGGGAACGACATGAGTACCGGACAGTGGTCCGAAGGAGCATAACAGTATGATAATACAGAGCATGAGGATTGAGATTACTGGAAAGTCCAGTTAAGAACCGGGAACTCCAAACCCCACATAATGAAAAAGGTTACAAACCTGGCCGACACAATGCGAACAACGGTGGAAACACATACAAATTGTATATCAAAATAGGACTACAATGTAGTGCCTATAGAAGAACTATTACATAATAACCACAACAGAATGTGTGGAGACAGGAGCGAGGATTAAGACATAAGAAAATATTAAGGGGTTCTCTCAGAAAGAGGAACGCCCTGATAATGACAGTACGTCAAACAACAAGAAAACTGCCGGATGGACGGTTATCCAAAATAAAGATTATCGAAGGAGTCCCGAGGACTACCATTACATGGAAATTAGAAGGAAGTGTCACTACCGACGTACCTTGTACCAATAGCCCATCCTGCATGGCGCACTTGCCATAGCAAGTGCTACCACGGTTAAGCTACACGGAAAGCCATCATGGCAAGATAGGAGAACGCTACAGTTGAGACGCATATAATACCGGATTGTAAATCCCAGAACAGAAAAATAAGACCTTGGAAGAGCCCGACGGCCTGACCATGATGAGTAGGTAACACACACCAGTCAGCCGGGAGCGGAACTTGGACAAAGTATTAACCATATAAATTTAGCAACGGTGCAACCCACTACAACAAAAACCGACGTACGGTAAGAACACAATCCGAACTCCAAGGGGAAAACCTAAGAGATCGCTCGGTATTGCGAGCAAAACTCTATGTAAGCAATAACATACACAGGGGATGTATTATAAGATACTATTGAGGCTGTTGAAGCATCGACTACAACACAACGAAAACGGATAAGATTCCCAGGTGACCATTAAGGATACCATTAACAACATCTTCAATGAAGATGTTAGAAAACAGGATAAAAGAAATAAACGTAAGCTATAACCTACCAAGGATTAAAGTCATACAACCCTGGAAAAGGAAAGCTCAGAGGACTACCCCACAAAGCGGGCATAGTCGAGCCGAACAAACTGATGAATGACAGCTAGTACTGTTCGTCTAACCATTATACCCAAGAATGATTGATCATCAACGGGGGGCGTAGTCAACGAAGTTGAACGAAGCGTTGAGATAGAAGTATAAGATGCCAGGATGATATCCAACTTGGACACCGTAAGGCAAACGCCTAATACGACTTATCCTAATTGCCAAAGACATAAGTCTAGTAAAATGACAGTATTGTCAAAGACATTAAGTAACCTCAGATCACCTGAACAACTTCCATAGCAAAAGCGGATGTAACATTTACCATGAAACCCGATACTACATTTGGTATGTAACCTAATGATTGATGGTGTTCCAAGGGACCAGAAGTTTATGAGGATAACCTACAGATGAGTAAGAGTACAATAATGAACTGAGACATAAGCACTAAGAGCCTACGAGCCAAGGATGTTAACCACATCAGAGCCCGAGGCGCAATAAGTTATAAGAGAGCTTGTATAAGCCAAAAAAAAGGGGGTACCAATGAGAATATTGAGATAATGCTAAGGACGGAGCGGAGAACGAACCTGCCTTTTAGGGTGGGGATACCCCTCCTTGTTGTGAGGCCATGAGTGGGAATGAACCCCTCAAAGGGCTTTCACTTATTAGAGATGAAATACACTTTATTTAGAAAATGGGAACCGTGAACCTTGAGATTACCTCAGAACATACCTAATACACTTGAGTAATAAGGTAGGTTGCAGAGATAGACCCCATATCCGACACCAGGATGTAAGAATTAGTGATCGTCAGAGATAACCCGTACTGCACATTATGGCACGTCAATGAATCAATGCTCAGAAGAGCTTGTGATTCAGAGAAGGCATCTTCAGTAACCAGTTAAATTACATGGTAGATAACATCACTAAGGATGAAAGAAAGCGAAAGAGATTAGCCTACTTATGAATCTGAGATTAGAGCAGAACATCTTCATAACAAGAGTCAACTATTTTACAACGCGGTACAGCAACCACCGTACACCGGAATGAGAGAACTCCCAATGTGTTTACACCAAGAAGGGATTGAGTATAGGTAAGACATTAGAATAAGTGAATAAGAGGTTGCACCATCAATGGGCAACATGGTAAGGGCCAACTACCACGGTAGTATTGGTCGTTAGTACAATAGTTAGAAAGGTGGATTAAGTCATGGTGCGCGGTAAACGACCATTATGAATGAGCCGTCAAATATTGACACTGGAGGCAATTAAAGATTTATGAGTTAAGACCATTATAAGTAAGAAAATAAGATGGTAGACAAACTGAGCATTGTGCCAGTAGTCTGGACCTGGTTAGGTAAGATTTCGCAGGAAGCACACTACCCTTCCTTAAGGAACTGGAAGTGCATTCCTAGTATAACAAATAAATGAAAACAAGATAAGAGGCTCTAACGGAAAGAGACCTCAATTATTAAGAGACCGATCAGTACGGGATACAGAAAGCTAGAGACATACAATACCCAAGAACACAGTAAATGGACTCCCTTGATTACTTCAGAAGAACAATAAATGTTTTATGGAACGATGAAAGAGGAGATCGCAACAGAATATCTTCATAGTTAGCAATAGCTAAACGTGTGACGGACCATGAGTTTACTAAAACGAGACGTGGGACGACTGCACCCCCAGGGGCTTGCAGGCTGACACGCTCATTATGAGTTAGTTGGGTAAGTAGTAATGTACCATAAGGTACCCCATGCATGTGAATGAGTGGTGTAAGAACACGGGAAGTAGTCGACTCCGTACACACCGACAAACGACGCAAGAGCAGACAAGAGCAGCTACTACCACAAACAGTCGAAGAGAAGAATTCAGTCGAACCAGCAACACAGAGGAACCAGAGAACAATAATTAAGGACTATGAAGTGCGAAGAGCACGGATTGTTAAGTACAGACATTGAACATGCCTTAAGAGTAAGAGATTAAGACTGTAAAGCGCATTATGCACTAAACAATAGTTTCAGACTAAGAATCATCCTCAGACCAAAGGTCAGTTGGGAGAACAATTTAGACATTCGAGAAAAACTAAGAGTATGAGCGTAAGATCTTCAAGAAGAATGGATAGACGAGTTACAACTCATTAAGGCGTGTATATATAAAGATAACACGTGTCCATTGAGACAATTAAGCCTAAGATTAACAGAGTGGTGCAGCGGAAGCTAGCAGATCACTACCTTTGAGATTAGACCAAACTAAGTTAAGGAAACGGTATAAGTACCGTTAAGAATCCTCGATACAGAGACTAAGTCATTTCTGATCGAATTATAACTAAGATAGATAACGTGGAAGCTAGAATGCTTGGTGAGAATTAGACATCTTGAACTTATGTTCAAAGATGAGGTAACGCTGATTACGTGGGCGTAATCCATTTTAAGGGGGGTAGAGCGAAAACCGCTTAGCGTATGTTTGTGTACTGAGTACATAAACTACGGTGTGCATAGCACAAAATAATTTGAGAATATGTTTTACATAAACATTTGGAGGTAAATCATGGTTATTGCACACAGAAGATGTGAATACCATACATATTAAGTACCTATCTTGTTAACTCCGGTGTGAGTACAAGTTAAGAGAATTAAGGAAGAGGATTAAGGAGACTTAAGAAATAAGAATATATGAGGTATGAGTCGATATGAGACTATGTGTGAGATAAGAATAAGATAACACTATGAGATATTATTTGATATGAGCATGAGTTAGGATATAGTAATGATATGTGGTATGAGACAGTGGAAGTTGGTATGAGACTGATATAGAATTTAGTAGGAATTTAAGTCTTGAGGTAATTACTAAGAGATGAATTGGGAATGCTTGATGGAATGAGTTCACACTTTAGAGATGTATTGATTATGATTAGAAGAACTAAAAAGATAGAAAATTGGACATGAGTGAATTATTTGGATGTTTGAAAATGATGTGGGTGGTGGAACTTGATTTTCTAGGGATCAAGGGAAACCGAACACAAATTGGGGTGGAAGGATAGTTCTACACTGATGCTGATCACATCAGGGTTGGATGATTCCTGAAACTCCCTACCAGTGGTCACAATTAAATCACACTAAGGATAGAGACCTTGGGATAAAAATGAAATTGGAGTTGCTTGTATTTTAATTAGAGGAATTATTCCTCACATGACCTCGTAAAAAGGATTACCTTTTTACTGAGTCTCGCCATGAAGTCGGAGGGCACGAGCCTTTGTCTTTGGACCGGTGACATGGGGAGAGCAGCGTGTTTTGTATTCTAGCCATGGTGACGAGGACGAATGAGCCATTGTCTACGGACCGGTGACATGGAGAATACGTTGGAAGTTATGTGAATGTTTTAATCATCAAAAGGAACAAAAGGAATTTTGAGTGCTGCACATGCTTAAGCATGTGTGTGATTTAAGTATGAGAATATGGTGGATCCAATGATCCAATGAGATTAAGTATACATAAGTATGATCTATACGATCTAAGGAATGAGGTAAGACATGGCATTCTAATAAGAAAAGATGCATGGGAACTTTGGGGACAAAGCTCTTTTAAGGGGGGTAGATTGAAATACCCCAAACCTAAGTATGCTAAGTAAACATCAGATCATGATGTATTAAGGCTAAAATATGCCTTAGAAGGATGGTAGACAATTTTAACCAAGGAAAACACAGAAATGCCTTAAGGGCATATATGGCAAAAATGTGCTCTAAGCTTGGAGAGACTTGGGTGAGTACCCAAATATCATGATAAGACCTTAGTAATTTCTAATGGTCATTTTAAATCAATTATCAAAGAAAAAAACCAAGCTGGAAACAGTTAAAACACAAAATGTGCTTTAAGAAGTCTTAAAGCACATTTTTGAGAAATTGTCTTAGAATTGAGTTTTGAGTGGCTAAATGTCCATCATTACTCTTTAATCACATGTGTACTAATTAGTATCACATTAGGAGGTCTAAATCAATGGGAAATCAAAAATTTCAGAAATATGTGCACTGATTAGTGAATAGTGCCAAATAGTGACTAGTTTAAGTTTTAATCAACTTAAGTCAATTAGTTGGTCAAACAAGACCATAAATATCTTTTATAATGAGGGGGCCGGTTTTCTAAGGGTGTGAGT
This sequence comes from Limonium bicolor, assembly GCA_023374045.1. NCBI lineage: Eukaryota > Viridiplantae > Streptophyta > Magnoliopsida > Caryophyllales > Plumbaginaceae > Limonium > Limonium bicolor. The sequence goes on from CM041783.1 coordinate 72,406,821, forward strand.
CACCATAAGTAGTCAAATAAGGAAGAAAAGAAGAGATAAGTAAAAGAGTACTATTTGCTTTATTAAAGCAAATACCTTATATTAGCCACCTTTCTTCTTCTCTCTCTCATTTCTCTTCTTCACACGGTTCCACCATCTTCTTCCTCCCTTCATTCATTCACGTAGGAGCAGCACCCATGGCACCACCACCTTGCCTTGCCCATAACTTACTCATTTCTCCAAATCAAAAACTAAACACATATTTTCTAGTTAGGTCAAAGACCTATCTTTCTATCTTTTCAAATCTTTCAAAGCTCCATTTTGGTGCCATGAGAAAACTCCATGACGGGGGAAAATCAAGTTTGAAGGGCTCATTAGCTTCTCCATTCTCTTAAGGTAAAGAAAATGTAAGGAAAGACATGTTTCCATCATCATTCCTTATACATGGCCGAAAATTCTTTCTCATGGGGCTATGTTTTTAGCCTTTTTACTAGCTTGATTTATTCACCAAGGACTAGTGGAGGTCCTATTTCATTCAATGCCAAAGTCTACCTTGAGACTTCAAAGGTAATCATCCACTTTTATGCCTTAGAACACATTTCTAACCTAGGTTTTCATTCCTTGAGGTTAGTGCATTGTTTAGTACTCATATGAGTTCTTAAATATTGATTAGAACGTTGGCAAAAGGAATTTAAGTGGTGGCCGAGATCTATGCAAGAAGAAGGCCTAAGGAGGAGATTAAGATAAGCTTGAGAAAACAAGGTAAATGCTTACCTAATGGTGGTTTAAGATTAAGGAATGAGTTTTAGATAAATACCAATGTGGCTTAAAGCTTACATTGTGTATTGGGTTATAAAACCTAAGAAAAAGAACTTAAACAAGCTTATGAACTTGTGATTAAGGAGCTAATGAGAATGAGTTAGTAATATAAGTTTAAGGTGGATTTTAAGAGTATTATAACTACTATGAGATTGATGAGTGTATTTGCAGGTTGAAAGCTTTTATATGTGGGAAATTCAGTGTTTAAGTTTAAGTTATTTAAGGGCCTAAGAGCCATGTCATTTAAGAGCCTTAGTGCTATGCAATTTAAGATTATTGCAATATATTGAGTTTGTTGTGAATGAGTTGGTTTGGGTGATGAGATATGATGGGAAAGAACTTGAGGTGTGTGAGATGGTTAAATGAGGAAAATAATGTGTTTGGGCATGCTATGATGCTAGAGGTGCTATGGCAAAATTTGAGTAGAAAATAAGTGTTTAGGCGATGGTGGTGAACTAATATGACCTAGGATTTACTAGGAATCATTATGAGGAATTTGAGTGGAGATTAGTTAACTAAAGAATTCTTGAGGTTTAGGAATGACCTAGAGATGTCTAGGAGGTGTTAGAGGAATGGTGAGTGTTTTGAGCACACCAAAATCATGAGATGAGGAATATAAGAAGTGTGCATAAGATTAAGGAGAAGGTGTAATGATTAAGGTGATTTGAATATGTTCTAAGGGGAATTAATGATTAAGGAAGTACTAGGAATGTTCTATAGGTTGTCTTGATGAAAAAGGGTGAAGTTAAGGTATTATAATGACTTAGGTATCACCATGGAAGATTTAAGAATCAAGAGAATGTATTTGAGTATTTAGGACTTAGGCAAATGTTGGTGCACAACTAGGAAGGAAACAATGTGATGATGATGGAAGTTTAAACTTGTTAAGGAACTTTAAGTAAATGCTTAAAAGAGTTTTAGATAGTGAGAGATGCTTGGGAGATGATGTTATAGTGGTGAAGAAAACATTTGGCATAGTGGTTACACTAGGTATGAACCACCACCTAGAAACCTAAAGGAAAGCATTACAAGTGTTAGCATTATTACAAGGAAAATGCATAATGACTAAGGTGGATCTTGGTGGATGATTTAAGGTATTTTAAGGAGGGCTTAAGGTGCATTTGAGGTGCCCAAATGAGGTTATAACATATTAGAATATATGAGGAGAAGTTTGGAGTTGAAAGAGAATTTAGAAACAAGTTTCTAGAGCCGACCGGCCTTAGGACCGGACTTGCAAGGTCGGTCGGGCTCTGTTACACTACCGGAAAATGTTTCTGGAATCGACCGGACTTGGGGACCGGACTTACAAGTCCGGTCGGACTTGTGTTTTGTGAGGGAAAAATGTTTCTGGAATAGACCGAACATGGGACCGGACTTGTCAAGTCTGGTCGGGCATGAATTTTGTACGGTAATAAGTCTCTGGAATCGACCGGACATAGGACCGGACATGTAAGTCCGGTCGGGGTAGAATTTTCCAACGGTAAAAGGGTACTGGAATGGACCGGACTTGGCAAGTCCGGTCGGTAAGTCCGGTCGAGCCTAAAAACAAAAAAAAAAAGAAATTTTGAATTCTAAGAATGGTAATGGGTAATAAGGTATGCCTTTGGTAGGGTAGTAATGATTGAGACCCTAAGAACTTAAGAGATTAGTTAAGTTAAGTATAAACTTGAAAGTTTAAGATTAAGTTTGTAAGATTAAGTGTAAGACCTAAGAGGTGTTAGGTGGGGATCATTAAGGAATTAAGTAAGTTAAACAAGTTAAGTAAGTCATATTAAGTTAAGTGATTAACAACCTAAAACTGAATGAATGTTTTAGGACTTGGGAGTTTGGACTCCGGAAGAGTAAGCAGCCGAACGACCAACGGTGAACGGTACAGTTCTCTTGTGACCTGCTTGCTAACGAGGTGTCCCTCGGCTTGTGTGCTATTTGTTTTGTGTGCTCACTAAACAAGATAAAGCATGCAACCGGAACATATATATGCATATTGTATTGTTGTGTGATGTTTGAAAACTAACACAACATACCGTGAGAACTTACTAACCAATGTTTAGTAAGGAATTAAGTGAGACTAAGGAACGCCCCTAATAAGGGACGATATGAACCGAAAGAGGTTAACCAACAAACAGGGTTTTGAGATTACTACTAACTGGAATTTGAGTGAGGAAACCCGGGACCGATCTCCGGTCATGCATGCTAAGGAAAAAGGGGGACGGTATCTGAATCAGATCCGCCCTCCGCTTAAGGACTTGTCTTCGGACTTGTAGCCTAGGGCCGGTTGCCGGCTCAGCTACGCTGGATTTCCGTCTAGGGTAGGTGGCATTAAGATGGTGCGGTGGGATCACCTAAATCCCAGGTTTGGACTTAGGCTACAACCATTCCCCTCCAGGAACGGTTTGTACTCTGAGAATAAGTTAAGGTTAAGATGAGTTACAATCATTCCTTTCTAAAGGATGATTTGTATTATTAAGATTAAGATTAAGATAAGTTGAGATTAAGATAAGTTACAATCATTCCTTTTTAAAGGATGATTTGTATCGTCCAGATTAAGATTAAGTTAAGATTAAGATTAAGGTGAGGTTAAGATAAGTTGCAACCATTCCTTTTTAATGGATGGTTTGTATTATTCAGATTAAGGTAAGTTACATCCACTCCTTATTAAAGGATGGTTGTTTCTAAGATTAAGTTAAGACTAAGATTGAGGTGAGATAAGGATGGACTAAGATTAAGAGGGGACATTACCTAAGGAGTTAGATAACTAACTCTCTAATTAAGGGAACGCATTTAAGTCGTTCATTGTGTGTGAACTTTGATTGTTCATATCTGAGTTGTTGTTTACTGCACTTTCTATTATGTGGTGCATCTAATCAACCTCCATGCTATCGACAATTAGTCGTCGTAGCCACGTTAGCTTGGGGGCCATGAGGGGATCGTACCAGCATTCGTGCTGACCCCCTTTGGGGGCTGTTTTTACTACACAGGTACAACAGGAAGCGGCCGTCGCGAGGGTAAGAAGAGGATAAAAGTGTTAAGGGTCAAGAGTGGCCTACGAGTTGTGCATGTACACTCGTATGGCAATATGAGTTAGTAAGATGTATAGGATGTGAGGGGGTTGTAAGAAGGATATGTAAATGTTTAAGATTGTTGCTCTAATGTTCGGTATATTCTATAGTCAGACCGTGGCAAGGTCCTGGATTTGTAAAGAATTCCGCTGCGATATGTTTATGTATATACTGTTAAGTTGCGAGACCACATTTGGATTGAGTTGGGGTGTTACAGCCGGGCATCACATGTCCGGCACAAGCGCCTTTTCACACGGATTTAGCGGTTTAGTTAACGGTTAGACAACACATTTTGCACGTGGTGTCGGGTGTGATGCCGGGTAGCTCCTACCCGGCATATACACTGTTTCGCGCGGAATTGGCGGATTTCGACCGTTAACAGTTGGGCATATTTCCCACGTGTGCCGGCTACTGACGACCCGGCACGACGCCCGGCAAGAGACATTTTGATGCCTATAAATAGGCCAACAAATGCTGCAATTGGACACACTTCAACATTCCAAAGCCACTCCATTCACATTCTATTTCCGCCCCACTCCATTGTTGGTGTACAAGGAACGTCTGCAGATCCATCCACGCAAGAGAAGAAGAAGACCTTGACAGGTTAAGGCTATTAACATCCCCTTCTCCCCCTTTGTATTCTCTTCTTGTAGTTGTGTGGATGGTGATGCAGAATCCTTGTTAGGTTTTTGGTTAGGGAAGATTTCCTGTAAAACTCTTATGACCATTTATGGAATTTTCAAGTTCTTAACTCGAGTTCTAATCTTCATGCAAAGTAGAATAAAGTAGCTACTTATTCTCTTATCTCTAAGTTCTACTTAAGGCTTTCAAAAGCAAGAGTAGAATAGATTAGGATTTTGGTGATCTTTAATATTGTTGTTCTGAAAAGTGGGCAACAAATGCTAAGGTTTAGGATTAATCTCTTATTTCCCATTATTCTGTTTGTATTCGCGGCATTAGATGTGCACGATTCAAGTATGGATAATGAGTTCCTTTATTCAGACCCGATTCTGGAAGTGTTGTTCACGAAATGTACTATGCCGGATGTGGTGCCGGATGAAAGTTGCCCGGCACACTCAAGGCCATGAATCTGCCGGGTAGACGAGGTCCGGCATGCCACCCTGCACATGCATTTTGCGAGACCAAATCCTCTTTGAGACTTGCCACCCTTGATCATTGGTCATATGATACTCTTACATTGACATTCTCCCAAATCAAAGTTAGTTTATTTAGTTTTCTTAGTTTAGAATCAACCTTTACTTTTCCCCCTTGTTTTAGAATAGGCTTTTGCCCAGATTAGGACTAGTTTTCTATAAGTCCCTTGGGTTCGATACTCTCGGTCGTAATATATTTACACTATACTCCGACCGGGTTTTATTTTGCTACCCGTAGTAGAGTTGTAGGTTTAGTTATTTGTTTTATTCTTTTGTATATAGTTTTATCCCTACAAAAATCCTATTAGCAGTCCCTGTGGTGCCTGCTGGGTCGGTGCATCGCCAGACGCAACCTCCTTGCCTTCCCTCTGCTTATAGCTTTGGAAGTTACCCTTCGGCTTAGCATTCTCTGGGCATCTATTGGCCGTGTGCCCCGGTTTTTGGCAGTTGTAGCATTTGATTTCTCTCCCATAGCAGTCCTTGCCGGGATGGTCTTGGTTGCACTTTCTGCACACATATGTGCGGCCGTCGGAAAAGGTTTTGGTGGAACCGGAGCCAGAACCTGAGGTTAGAGGGTTAGCACATGTGTGCGTGGATATACTAGATACGTTACTTGTATGATTACGATTTAGGAATAGAAGTTTACCCTTGGGTGGGCATGATCTCAGTGGCTTTGCTGCCACCGGTGCAGAAGAACCGAGTTGAAGCAGCTCAACCGGTTTGCCCTGCTCAGCATGGGCACTGCTTTCACTTGGGAATTTCTTTTGTGATTGCTGAAAGAAATTTCCCTTCTTCTTTTTCCTAGCTTTTACCCTGGTTCTGCTCCTCGCCATTAGTGTTTTTGTTGTTGGCCTTGCGCTTAAGCGCGGTTTCTTCATCCCTTAGTTGGCAAGTGATTTCAACGCGAGAAGCCGCGTGATAACACTCCTGAAGTTTTAGGTATTAGCCGGGATTCTTTTTTAAGGGAGATAAGGAAAAAATTCAAGGAATTCAAGGAATTGAAACGGTACTAAGGGTTAAACTGATATTTACCTGACGGGAGGTAAATCGAGTGTAGCCCATACCGTACCGAAGGCGATGGCTCAGACCGCCATAGAAGCGATCGACCAACACCTGGCCGGTGTACCCAAGGTCGGGTAGAAGACGGAGAATGGAAGTGAAGGTGCGGTAGTACTCGTCGACAAACATCTTCTCTGTCATTTTCAAGGCGTCTAGCTCTAGCCTCTTCTTGGTTTTCACATGCTCCGGATAGTACTTGTATCGTAGAAGTGATGCAAAGGACTCCCAATCGAATGTGGGGTCGTTGACGTGTTCGTGCTTGATTAGCTTCCACCAATCCATGGCTGCGTCCTTCAGATAGTAGGCTGCAACTCTGACTCGAACTCCAGCAGGAGCTTCGAGGGTTTCGAATGCGGTCTCCATTTCGGAGATGTAAGCTTCAAGTTTAGCAGGATCGCTCTCGCCTCTAAAGCATGGAGGACGGAGATCTACGATGGCCTTTACCCAGTTTACTTCTCTGGGTGGCGGGGGAGGGATTGGCCCCGCTTGGTTATGTTGGTTTTGTTGGTTCTGTTGCATTGCGTTGATTACTTGTGGTAGCATCTGCGCTACTGTGGCGGCGATGATCTCAGCTATCGTCTGCGCGCCAGTTCCTTCAGAGGCTTCGCCTCTACCTCGGCCTCGGCCTCTTCCTGACATCTGAATATTTAACATCCACATTAGGCTCCGCAGAATATGGCTCAAGGTCATGGAATTTAAGCAAGGTATCGTTCCTAAGAACGTCAAGGGTATCCGTTGTTAACAACGGTAGTTCCTAGTTAGGTTTCTAAATATCCTCTTAAGACGGTTGAAATCCTAACTCGGTAATCCCTATGCTCGGTAACTATGGACATCAGAGCGTAACTACGCTCTGATACCACTTTTTGTAACACCCCTACCGTTAATCCTATGCTTACCGTCCAATCGTCCTGTTAATCCTATCAGATCGCAGCGGAAATACTACACTACTATGGCGGGTGGTACAACGCCGCTAACCGCCCATACGGCTAGCTAGGCTACTACTATCTACAGTGACGGTCTGATGAACATAATATACCGAGCTACTAAAACATTACTTACGGAATACAAATATCATTCACCTACATAATGGATCACCGAGTATTTAGAGTTATTCAATTACATTCTCTTTTCCAATCTACCAAAAGTATGAGTTTCTACCAACTACTCATCTATACCCAATCCAATGCTTTCACTATCCAAAAAGGTGTACCCCATGGTACACCGACTAATCAAAACTACAGTCGTGTACTACTTAGTACACCATTCATAATTCAGTGTTTACAGACAAAAAGAAACAAAGGAAATGTAACTAAGTCTTCAACATCTTCATTCTTCGCGAGTACCTGCGTGTAGTAAAAACATCGCCCCTAGGGGCTCAGCAAAAGCTGCGTATAAACTCCGCATATACCGCGTGCTAGTTAGGGCACACCGACTAATTATGGTCTAATAGGCATGCGGTTCATTTTTATCATACATGCATGCTTTACATACATCATACAATCATGCTCAATACAGTACATATCTCAAGGCAAGAATACAATAGCACACGTCATACTCACCTTCACAAGGGTTAGTGATAAGTGTCCAAATGAGCATGTTTTATAGGTGTATTTCATATATATTATTAGCACTTTTCTTGCTCATTTCTCCACTTATTTAGCTTTTCTCTAGTTTATGTTTTATTGGTTGTCTTACAGATTTATCGGTTAAACATGAGAAAAAGCCAAGCTAGAAGCAAAGAACATGAAGAGACGAACGCATAGCCGCAGACGGTTCGAAAAACGGAGTCCAAACGAATAATCTAGAGCCAGTCGAAGTTAGCATACCCCCGAGACTTCAAACCAGCCTGGTCCGGGACTTACTTCCTTGCCTGCACTATGGTCCGGGACCTGACTCCTGAAAAAAGTCCCGGACCACATAAGGGACTTTTAGAACCGAGGGATTTGCCAGCTTGGTCCGGGACCTAACTCTTGCCCAAGTCCCGGACCACATGTGATTTTTAAACCAAGAGAATTCGCTGCATTATGGTCCGGGACCTATTTCCTTGCCCAAGTCCCGGACCACACGTAGTTTTAAAACCAAGGGATTTTCTTGCATTATGGTCCGGGACCTTACACTTGCCCAAGTCCCGGACCAAACCAGGCGATCTGATAGGCGGATTCCAGGCAGACAGGAGACGTGCCTGTCTTCTTCTTCGCGACGTTCTGCAAATGGATTCTGCTATCCATCTACTCCGCCGCACCGCCTACCTTAAATCTCTGATGTTTTCCAGCTCCCTGTCCCCTCTGCAATAAATGAAGATAGCAATCAACTGCAATCAATTACTACGTACGGATCTGGCTCCTCAATTCTCTATATAAACCCAACACCATTACTGCAAAATACACCACATACGACCAGAGGCTGAAGAAATCACAAACAGCTCCACACTCCATTCTCTTCCATTTAATTCCTCCCGTAACACCACCATTCTCCATCTTTTATTTATTTTTACCATTTCACCACATTCACGTACGTACTCAAACAGAAGCAGTATTTTACAAAGAGAGAAAAGAGGCAGGCGAGTGCAGACCCGTTCTTCGCAGGCAGTTCCTGAATAATGAATATTTCAGTCTCTACTCTGTTTTTATTTCTGTCAATGTCTGAGTAATTTCATAATTGTGCTTAGGATGGGTGTTTAACCCAAAATAACTCAGCGTATTTATAATACCGAGTTTGCTTATAAATATTTGTTTTGTCTCTCTCTATTATTAAATGTTTAAGAACTGATCATTTTTACTCATTTACGGTTTCTCTAATTTCAATGATTTTGTAAATTAGAGAATAGACCACAAAGAGAGACAAACGTTAGATATTATCTCCTTGATTAGCAGGTAAAATCCATCGCTGTTATAAAAAGAATTCTCACTTAAAGCTAATTAATGATTTTAGACTTTTTCTGATTGTAAAAAGTCTATTGAATTAATTAAGAGTTGTCCTTATCTATGATTTAGAAAGGCCACAAGATAAAATTCTTAAACAGACAAATAAGAGCAAACTAGGATTATAATTATTATCTGAGTTATAATAGGGCGATTTCACCTTCCTTAGCACATTTTCCATCCACTTAATTCACAACTGTGTTTATTGTTTTTATTACTTCTTTACTAATCCAACAACAAATCAAGCTTGCCTCCGGCTAAACCCCCTTTTTACAGTTTTTATTTACTACCTAAACTAGGATAATTGAACAATCTCCTTGTGGATACGACACTTGTTTTACTACTACGAATAGGTACACTTGCCTATTAGTTTGTTATAAATCTATATTTATTATAGTGTAGTTTTATCCTATCAAGTTTTTGGCGCCGTTGCCGGGGAGATTGATTCCATCAATTTCCCTAGTTTTCGGTAGTTCACTCGCTATATAGTAATAATCTGTTAATACTATTAAATTGTTAATCTTGGACATCAGACTTCTGATCTGACTTGGACATCTAACTTTGGACTTCGGACTTCTAACTTCTTAATATTATTGTCATTTATTTCAGTCATTTCGTTCCATTGTTATTTCTTTCCATTGTCATTTCTTTCCATTGTCCTTAACATCTAACTTAAAATTTCTTGTCATTTCATTTCCATTGTCCTTAACATTTCATTTCCATTGTCCTTAACATTTCATTTCCAGTGTCCTTAACTTATAATTTCCAGTCTCTAACTACTAACTTATAATTTCTGTCATTTCTTTCCCTTGTCATTTCAATTTTCTGTCATTTTACTCTTGTTAAAAAAATACAAAAAAAAATATCAGTGTTGTTTAACTAACGTTTATCAGCCTAACCAATATCTTTGTCTTTCTTATTCTATTTACTAATTAATCTCACAGTTTCTCACAAACCACAAGTTATCTTCTGTGCATGCCCAATACTCGAACCCGAGGCTCTCCACCAATCAGTCCAAGCCCCGAACCCGAGCGCACATTATTACAAGCACGAAGAAACCTGAGAAATCAAGCCATGGCCAATAACGAAGTTATAAATGAAATTGACCATGCAAATCAACCAGAACACCGTGCTCTCTCTGACTACCACCAACCGAATACCGAAGGAAGAGCATCAGCTATAGTTCTCCCCGAACTAACACCAGAAGAAGCCGGACGATGGGTTTTCAAAACACACTACATCACCGCCGTCCGGGATCTAGGCAAGTTTAGTGGAGCGAACCCAGATGAAGCCCCAAATCATCTGAGTCTCTTCCTAGACTTCTGCAATTCCTTTGGTCAGACCGGCAACGTCAAAGAAAGAATCCGTCTACAACTTTTTCCTCACTCGTTGTCGGATTCAGCAAACAGGTGGTACCGGAGTCTTCCCTCCCGATCAATCACCACATGGCTGCAAATGGCCCAAAAATTCCTTGCCAAATACTACCCAACCAGTAGAACGAGGCAATTGATCGGTGAAATCAATACTTTCTGTCAGGAGCCGGGAGAAACGTTGTACGACGCATGGGACAGATTTAAAGATATGCTTATGAAGTGTTCTCACCATGGTCTTGACGATCAATCCCTCCTCTGCCTGTCATTCTTCAACGGTCTGGATGATGGGAACCGACTACTCGTCAATTCCTCTGCAGGAGGAAGTTTCATGATGAAATCTCCTAAAGAAGGAATGGACCTTCTCGAAACCATGACGAGCAATACAAGACAGTGGACGAGATCCAAGGGAAGAACGCCACGAGCAGCAGGCCTACTCCACGTTGAGCCTACAGATCATTTATCGGCTCAGATCTCGTCCCTTGCAAAGATGGTGGAAAAGCTAACAACATCACAAAACGAAATTGTAAAAACAATAGCTTCCCCACCTACAAGTTCATCGTCAGTTCCACCTACAGAAGGATGTGTAATATGTGCCGGTCCTCATGAAACCCATCAGTGCGAAGGTAAAGGACAGTACGAGGATGCAAACTTCATAGGAAACTGCCCCCGGTAATTCCTACAACAACAACTTCAACAACAACTATCCATGGAGAAATCATCCGAATTTCTCATGGAAGAATAATGATCAAAACCAAGGAGGTCAGAACAACAATTCAAATACCTATCAGGGGAACAGACCCCAACCAAATTCTAATATAGGTTATCGAGCACAAGGTGCCCCTCCAGGTTTCCAGCAGCAACAACAACCACCTCGACCTCTTCTGATCCAAATGAGGAATTCAGGAACTTAATGAAAGGATTCATGACTACGACTCATACCAGACTCGTGGATCAAGAAGCCACTAACAGAAGGGTTGAAGCCCAGAACAAACCAACCAACAGTTGGAGCAAATCAGCCAGCAGCTTGCACAAAGGCCACCTGGTGCCTTCCCTAGTCAGCCAAATCCAAATCCAAGGGAACAGGCCAAGGCAGTGACGTTGAGAAGTGGTAGGCCACTCAACTCATCTCCTCCCCGAGATGATACTGATAATCAAGAGCAGCAAGCTCATGAACCTCAAGAAAATCCAGAAGAAGAACAGGAAGATGCTGAAGAAGCCCCCCTCCTACAAAAATTATTTCCGAAGAGAAGGAGCCTCCTGAATCTACTCCTTCCTCTCTCACTAAAATTCTTCCCCCACTTCCTTTTCCAAACAGAATAGAAAGAAAAATTTAGATGAACAGTTTGGAAAGTTTCTACTCACTTCAAGAAACTGACGATCAATATTCCTTTTGCCGATGCTTTAAAACAAATGCCAATATACGCAAAGTTCATGAAGGATATCATCACCAACAAAAGATCGTTACAGGAAGTGGAAACTGTACACCTTACACAGGAAGTGTCAGCAGTACTTCTCAAGAGTCTTCCTCCAAAACTTGGAGACCCAGGTTTGCCAATTATTCCATGTTCAATTGATAATGTTGATTGTGGTAGTGGGTTATGTGATCTAGGAGCTAGTATCAATTTAATGCCACTCTCAACTTTCAACAAACTTAAGATTGGTAAATGCATGCCTACTTCTATTCAATTACAATTAGCAGATAGATCTTTAGTATTCCCAAAAGGAATAATAGAAGATTTGATTGTTACTGTAGGAACTTTTGTGTTCCCCGCTGATTTATTGTAATTGACATGGAAGAAGACACTAGGGTGCCCTTAATCTTAGGACGACCTTTCATGAGAACTGCTAGAGCACTAATCGATGTTGAAAAAGGAAAAATCATTTTAAGGCTGCATAACGAAACTCTAGAATACGACATGTCTAAGGTTATAAGAAACCCGCTCATTTAGAAGATACTTTTCCATAGATATTGTCGACTCTATTGTGCAGGATAATTCATCTGCTATTATTTGTAATGACGCTCTTGAAAATGCTTTATCTGACATCTGTGATAACCGACTAGTGTACCCTGACACAATCGAAATGGTAGCAGCTCTGGATAGGATAAAATCATATACAAAACCACGCTACCCACCACCAGAACCATTAGAGCTATCTACCAGAAACCACCATCCATTGAACAACCCCCTCTCGTAGAAATGAAACAATTGCCATCACATCTGAAGTATGTTTACCTTTCTGATTTTTGTACTTTGCCTGTTATTATTTCTTCATCCCTAACAAGTATACAGGAAGAACAGCTTGTGAAGATCCTTCAGAGCCACAAGAAGGCAATAGGCTGGTCCATTTCGGACATTAAAGGTATCAACCCCCATTTCTGCACACATCACATATACATGGAAGATACCTACAAGCCTTTAGTCCAACCACAGAGAAGGCTGAATCCCAACATGAAAGACGTAGTAAAGAAAGAAGTGCTCAAACTTCTCGACGCGGGATAATCTACTCCATCTCCGACAGCAAATGGGTGAGCCCCGTTCAAGTGGTCCCGAAAAAAGGAGGTCTCACTGTGGTCCCCAACGACAAAGGTGATCTAATTCCTCAGAGAACCACGACGGGATGGAGAGTCTGCATCGATTACAGGAAACTGAACAGCGCAACGCGGAAGGACCACTTCCCTTACCTTTCATTGATCAGATGCTGGAAAGATTGGCCGGGCAAGATTACTACTGCTTCCTGGATGGCTATTCAGGATATTTCAAATACCCATTGCCTCTGAAGACCAAGACAAAACCACATTCACATGCCCGTACGGGACATTTGCTATAATCGGATGCCTTTTGGTCTATGCAATGCCCCAGCCACATTCCAAAGATGCATGATGGCAATCTTCAGCGACTATCTTGAGAAAAGCATCGAAGTCTTCATGGACGACTTCTCTGTCTTTGGTCCCACTTTCGAATCCTGTCTAAATAATCTGGATGCTATCCTCGCCCGATGTGAAGAAACTAACCTTGTGCTTAACTGGGAAAAATGCCATTTCATGGTTAAAGAAGGAATAGTTCTTGGGCATAAAATATCTTCAAAAGGCATTGAAGTGACAAGCCAAGGTCGAAGTTATTGAAAAATTACCACCACCATCGACGGTAAAAGACATCAGAAGTTTCCTTGGCCATGCTGGGTTCTATAGAAGGTTTATCAAGGATTTCTCCAAAATTTCGAAACCTCTATGTGACTCCTAGCTAAAGACGTCAAGTTCGACTTACCGACAAATGCCTACAAGCCTTCAACACACTGAAAGAATGCCTCATCTCCGCCCCCATTGTGATATCACCAGACTGGAGCCTTCCATTGAAATTATGTGCGACGCCAGCGACTATGCCGTGGGTGCCGCTTTATCAAAAGAAGGAGAAGATCTTGAGAACCATCTACTATGCAAGTAGAACCCTCAACGACGCTCAGAAGAATTATTCAACTACTGAGAAGGAACTTCTAGCAGTAGTCTTTGCTTGGATAAATTCCGATCATATCTCTTGGGAAGCAAAGTAATAATTCACCGATCACTCCGCTCTGAGGTATCTATTTGCCAAAGAAGATGCCAAACCCCGACTCCTCCGGTGGATACTCCTACTACAAGAATTTGAGATTGAAATCAGAGACAAGCCAGGAGTGCAGAATGTAGTAGCAGACCACCTATCTCGCATAGAGGCACCAAGTGATGGCACTTCCATCAATGAATTCTTCCAGATGAGTGCGTTTTTATGATTGGTGACACCGGTGAACCATGGTACGCTGACATGGCCAACTACCTGGCACGAGGAGTAATACCACGGGCTAACCTACCAACAGAAAAAGAAGTTCTTTTCAGATGTAAACATTATTACTGGGAGGATCCTCTCCTTTTCAAGGTTTGTGCAGACGGGATGGTGAGAAGATGTGTGCCCCGAGATGAAATCCAAACATTCTACGACATTGTCACTCTCTTGAAGCAGGAGGACATCATGGGCCAGCTCGAACAGCGGCTAAGGTACTTCAATCAGGTTTTTTCTGGAAAACCTTACATAAAGACTGTCATTCCTTTGTAGCCTCCTGCGATGAGTGCCAAAGACTTGGGAACACCTCCAGAAAACACGAAATGCCTCTCAACATCATACTCGAGGTGGAACCTTTCGACGTGTGGGGCATTGACTTCATGGGTCCCTTTCCTTCGTCTTGTTCAAACCTTTTCATCTTGGTGGCAGTCGACTATGTCACTAAATGGGTGGAAGCTATCGCCTCTCCCACAAATGATGCAAAGGTAGTACTCAGGTTCTTGAAGAGGAACATCTTTACACGATTTGGAGTCCCACGTGCTATAATCAGTGACCAAGGATCCCACTTCTGCAATAAGCAGTTCACAGCCTTGATGACCAAATATGGAGTGAGACATAAGGTAGCCTTGCCTTATCACCCTCAAACAAATGGCCAGGCTGAAGTCTCTAACCGAGAATTGAAGTGGATCCTACAAAAGACAGTTAATTCTTCAAGGAAAGATTGGTCCCTGAAGCTGGATGATGCACTCTGGGCGTATAGAACAGCTTACAAGACGCCCATCGGCATGTCCCCATATCGACTAATCTTCGGCAAAGCTTGTCATTTACCAGTCGAGCTCGTGCACAAATCATTCTGGGCCGTGAAAGCCCTCAACTTTGATCTCTGAGAGCAGGTGACAAAAGGAAATTCCAGCTCACTGAATTAGAAGAATTTCGAGAGGATGCCTATGAAAATAACCGAATCTACAAAGAGAAAGCCAAGAAGTGGCATGACAAGATGATCCTTAAACGGGAGTTCCATGAGGGAGATTTGGTTCTGTTGTACAACTCCAGGTTGAAGCTGTTTCCTGGTAAACTCAAATCCTATTGGGCTGGACCATTTACTGTCTCCAAGGTCACCCCATATGGATCCGTTGAGTTGGTGGATTCTAAAAAACAACTTTCATGGTCAATGGATCTAGACTAAAGCATTACCAGGGTGGTAATCTCGAGACAGTTGATGCTCGTACAATAAACCTACATGATCCTCAGATTTGAGTACGCTTCAAAGCGTCTAGCAAAGACGTTAAAGAAGGGCAGCTTTCCGGGAGGCAACCCGGACGAACTTATCTTTATGCTTTTATGCTTTTTAATTTTCAGGTTCTCTTAAATTTTGTTTTTGCTAACTTTAACCCCGTTTTAGTTGGTTGCTTCTAGTGTCTTATGCAGGTGCAATTTCATGTCTACACCGCAACCAAGCTACGCTACTTGAGGCTGAAGCTCAAGTGTGGGGGAACTCCTATAACGCTAGCAAAAATAATCTCAGGGGAGTACCAGTTTCTTTAATTATGCTTTTATTTAAATAAAATCTGCAGAGGAGAGTTTATGTGCTTAAATGATTATTCGTGAGCTTCGTGTTCTCTCTATTTTATCTACTTACCGAAAAGGTCTTCTGAAACTTTCCCTTGTTTTTCTGGTGAACAATGTGGACATTGTTCAAATTAAGTGTGGGGGAGTGTGCCTTTTCGGTGTTTATGCTTAAATGCTTAATCTCTCTGCTTATCTGCGTTTGTTCAAATTCAATATCATGGACCCTTTATGTGTGGGTTGTTCTCTTTAAGAATAAATATTGTTATGAATTGTGGGATAAATGGTAAATGGTACAAATTCAAAAATTTTAAAATTTTGATTACTTTTGAGGAGCATTTTTATGCGGTGTGACCAAATGATCTGAAATGGTTGGATTTTTATTACTCAGGGGTTCTTCTGTCTTCTTTCTTAGGGATTGCTAAGGGGTGCTTCTCTGTCAAAAAAAAAAAATAAAATAAATAAGGGACTTGAGACACCATTGGTAACCAACAAAGAGAGTTGAGTGTTCTTAAAACGAAGGCTTAATGCCTACATATTATCTTCTCTTCTCTTATGCAAAAGTGAAACAAATGCATAATTCTATTTTTCCTTTTGTTTTCTCCTCAAATGCCCATTCTTGAGAGAAGTTGGCCATGGTAAAAGTTCTCAAAGTCACCTTAAACAAAAGAAGCATTGAAGTACTCCGGATCATACCCCGAAACTCTAATTTTTATTTTTGCCCTGAGTACACCTATGCCACCAGTAGGTGATGGATCACTCTTAAAAGTTTAAGATCATGTACTATTGACTTCTTTATCCTACCCTTCATAATAGTATTTATTAATATTGAGCATTCCCTACTTATATGGGTACATGGTTTTGCTTGAGGACAAGCAAAAGGTAAGTGTGGGGGTGTGATAAGTGTCCAAATGAGCATGTTTTATAGGTGTATTTCATATATTATTAGCACTTTTCTTGCTCATTTCTCCACTTATCTTAGCTTTTCTCTAGTTTATGTTTTATTGGTTGTCTTACAGATTTATCGGTTAAACATGAGAAAAAGCCAAGCTAGAAGCAAAGAACATGAAGAGACGAACGCATAGCCGCAGACGGTTCGAAAAACGGAGTCCAAACGAATAATCTAGAGCCAGTCGAAGTTAGCATACCCCCGAGACTTCAAACCAGCTGGTCCGGGACTTACTTCCTTGCCTGCACTATGGTCCGGGACCTGACTCCTAAGAAGTCCCGGACCACATGAGGACTTTTAGAACCGAGGGATTTGCCAGCTTGGTCCGGGACCTAACTCTTGCCCAAGTCCCGGACCACATGTGATTTTAAACCAAGAGATTCGTGCATTATGGTCCGGGACCTATTCCTTGCCCAAGTCCCGGACCACACGTAGTTTTAAAACCAAGGGATTTTCTTGCATTATGGTCCGGGACCTTACACTTGCCAAGTCCCGGACCAAACCAGGCGATCTGATGGCGGATTCCAGCAGACAGGAGACGTGCCTGTCTTCTTCTTCGCGACGTTCTGCAAATGGATTCTGCTATCCATCTACTCCGCCGCACCGCCTACCTTAAATCTCTGATTTTCCAGCTCCCTGTCCCCTCTGCAATAAATGAAGATAGCAATCAACTGCAATCAATTACTACGTACGGATCCCTCCCCTCAACCCAACACCATTACTGCAAAATACACCACGTACGACCAGAGGCTGAAGAAATCACAAACAGCTCCACACTCCATTCTCTTCCATTTAATTCCTCCCGTACACCACATTCTCCATCTTTTATTTATTTTTACCATTTCACCACATTCACGTACGTACTCAAACAGAAGCAGTATTTACAAAGAGAGAAAAGAGGCAGGCGAGTGCAGACCCGTTCTTCGCAGGCAGTTCCTGAATAATGAATATTTCAGTCTCTACTCTGTTTTTATTTTTGTCAATGTCTGAGTAATTTCATAATTGTGCTTAGGATGGGTGTTTAACCCAAAATAACTCAGCGTATTTATAATACCGAGTTTGCTTATAAATATTTGTTTTGTCTCTCTATTATTAAATGTTTAAGAACTGATCATTTTTACTCATTTACGGTTTCTCTAATTTCAATGATTTTGTAAATTAGAGAATAGACCACAAAGAGAGACAAACGTTAGATATTATCTCCTTGATTAGCAGATAAAATCCATCGCTGTTATAAAAAGAATTCTCACTTAAAGCTAATTAATGATTTTAGACTTTTTCTGATTGTAAAAGTCTATGAATTAATTAAGAGTTGTCCTTATCTATGATTTAGAAAGGCCACAAGATAAAATTCTTAACAGACAAATAAGAGCAAACTAGGATTAATTATTATCTGAGTTATAATAGGGCGATTTCACCTTCCTTAGCACATTTTCCATCCACTTAATTCACAACTGTTTTTACTGTTTTTATTATTTCTTTATAATCCAACAACAAATCAAGCTTGCCTCCGGCTAAACCCCTTTTTACAGTTTTTTTAACTACCTAAACTAGGATAATTGAACAATCTCCTTGTGGATACGACACTTGTTTTACTACTACGAATAGGTACACTTGCCTATTAGTTTGTTATAAATCTATTTATTATAGTGTAGTTTTATCCTAACAGTTAGCCAAATTAACATCCGGTTAATCGAATGCTTTTACTCTTTACTCATCACTTACTCTTACCACTTACTTACTTTCCTTACTTTACTTACTTATTCTTACTTACTTACTTATACTCAAGTTAAGTCGGTATGACCTCCGGCCCGGGGACTACTCCGTCCCACCTCCGAGATTTACTTGACTCACCATATCCGGGATGCTACCACTTAAGGGATTTGGGCCGCGGACAGTTTAAGAGTCAGGAATCGGATCCAACCTCTTGTGTCTGCTCATCCTCACGCGTGGCCAAAACTATACCGGACTTCTACTCATTCCAATTTAATTACCAATTTAAGTTAGATTGGTTAGCTTGTTAGGAATCAGTTAGAAGTCCAATCACATTAACAATCGTCACAGTACAATACAACATACATACACACACTCATATTCATCCATACATTTCATGAATTATACAAACTAAGATTTAAAGACAACATACAACAATACACAACACTACATATCCACAAGTAAGCATGATAACTCCGATTCGTGCATTTATCTTATTTGGTGATCAATTAGCACAACACACAAATCAGAGTAACCAAGATAGCATACAGGGCATGAGGAATTCATACCGTTCACCGTTGTACTGGTATCCCAACTTTCCTTCGGTGCTCACAAATCAAATCCTATGATTACATACAATCGAATGATTAATCTAACTATCATTAACTTAATTCGTGAATCTTGCGTTCCTAAGTCATACTTAGTCCCTTCCATCCTACACTTACACATTACTTACTTACTCTTCTTTACTTTAAGTTTATTTCCTGACTTAACATTGGTACAGTGATATGATGTACATTTATAACGTGGTATACATATATATGCATGTCATTATTATTAATTTTTTTGACTGGAACGAACTTGCAAGTCCGGTCGCAAGTCCGGTCCATTCCAGTAGCTTTCATTACGGAAATTTTTCTGGCCCGACCGAACTTGCAAGTCCGGTCGCAAGTCCGGTCCATTCCAGAAGGTTTCAACCAGGAAATTTTCTGGGTCGACCGAACTTGCAAGTCCGGTCGCAAGTTCGGTCCATTCCAGAAGGTTTCAGACGGGGAATTTTCTGGGTCGACCGAACTTGCAAGTCCGGTCGCAAGTTCGGTCCATTCCAGAAGGTTTCTCGTCTTTGTGATTCTGGGCTCGACCGAACTTGCAAGTCCGGTCGCAAGTCCGGTCCGGCCCAGTACTTCAGTTTTAAAATATGTTTTCAGTTGTATCTTTTACCCATTACTTCCCTATTGTTTCTACACTTAATCCCACATGTTTTAACACTTATTAAACCTCCTAATACACCTTAGTTCATTCATTAACTCTTTACACATCTTTATACTAATTCACACACATAATTTTCCAAGTTTCATTCCACCACCTTCGCTAGTTCTTCCTAGTTGTGTTTTGCTACAGATTTTAGTTCTAACACTTCCCCATCTATAGCTCCCTCTTCCAATGTCCTTTCTAACACTCCTAATGCATTACAATACATCACACACCTCTCCTAACTTACCCACTAACTAACTTAGTTAAAATCTGTTACAACATATATTTTCACCTAGTTCCTAGTTCATAAGTCCACTAGTTTCTAAGTAAATTTTGCCATAGTCTCCTATAATTTTACACTCTCACCACATTTTTTACTCACATAAATGATCCACACCACCGTTATAATCAATATCAACATACCCATCTCTCATACACAAAATACCACACTAACAACATTAAATCCCTGCACTCAAACATTAATTCCCATCCATGTTTCAACAAGTTTTAAATGTCTTTTAAAGGTTCAAAATACTTATATTCTCCTACACATTACACTACTACTACACTACCATTTACAATACATATTTTCATTCCCAAAAATCTGTTACATTATACATATATGCAAGGCTACACAATGAGTTTAATTACCTTGTTTTCTCCTTCTAGTTTCTTTTTCTCCTTCTTGCTTCTTCCTTCTTCTTCCTTTTCTCTCTCCACCGGTTTTAGCAACACAATCCACTAACACTACAACCCATACATATACATACTTCAATACACCAAAACCAACCCTAACTATCCATTTAAGTTTAATGTAGAATTTTAGGGTTTAGAAATATATTACCTTCCAAGGGTTTATGAAATGCTTGGACAGCTCAAGAATAATCTTTCCACTCTTTCAAGAATGCCAAAATCGGCTAGAGTACAAGAGAACCAAACAAGAGTTTAGCTAGATTTTCGTTTTGCCTTTAAGGCTAGAAAAACAATGGAGTTTCAAGAAGATTTTTACCTCAAAAGAACAAGGAGGAGAAGGTGGTGCTAATGGTGCTAATGTGGACAGAACGTCCGTGGGACCGGACATTGTTTGGAAAAAACCTCAGTTTTGAAAAAGTAAAATCCCGCCGCCGTCTGAGAGTGTCCGTGGGCCTGGACTGCCCGTCTGTGGGCCCAGACACAAAGTCCGGGGCTACAGACCACCCTCGGACGACAGGTTTCGGGTGCTTCCCGATGGTGTTTTCGGCTCAAAATTTATGGGCGTGTTCCTTGAAAGATTTAGAAGATGTTAGTAATAAAAAGATTTCAATTTGAAGTCAGAATAATGACAAAACTTAGCAAATAGGTTAAAGGGCAAAAGCAAAGAAAAACGCTAACTCAGGAGCTGAAAAGGTTCAGTTTGATTCCAAATTATAACAGAGAATTAATGAAGTCAAGGGGAGTTAGAAAACCTGAAATATAACCTGTTTTGTCTTCGGATTCAAGGTGTTTCTTCACGTCGGAATTCTTCGAAGGCCTCATTAATGGCGGATCCAGAAGAACTTTGAACCGAGCTTCTGACTCCTTGTTGTTCTTGATGTTCTTCATGCTTTGATTGTATTTTGGTGAAGGTTTGATGATTGTTGATGTTGTGGGAGTTGAAGAATGTGTTTAGATGATGACTTTGGAAGGTTTTTGATGTGATTTCGATGCTCGGGTGTTGAAAAACGTGAGAGAGTTGTGACGGCTAGGTTTCCTGGTTGCTTAGGGTTCTTGAGGTTTTGATTTGATCAAGGGATAAGGTTCATTATATAGACTTTCTTAAAGATAGAAAAATCCGGTAAAAACCGAGATTTACCGACATTTTAGCTCAAAGGTTTCTAAAAGGAATTTGACTATGAAAATTTAAACATGGGTAAAGGATGATATTTCTAATTTTTACAAGGTGGAATCAATTTTTTTGAATATTAGAATATTTTTAATTTTAATTTTTCATCAGATTCAATCAGAAATTACTAGAAAATTATTGGAAACTCGAAAAATTAGAATTCCAACGCCCAAAATGTAATCCTATACCATGGGTTAAAATTTCAAAGCATTTCAAATTGATTTGGCTCTTCTTCAGCAGAGAGAGAAAGCTTATAGAGGGCTTAGGAGCCTTGAAAAATCATGAAAATGCCCCTGATGCTGACCTAGCTGTCCCTGGTACTCCGGAATGTGCCGATCAAACTGGGAATCATTACCACTTGACCAAACTACCCTTTTAGTACCTATGCCTCAAGATACTCTCTTCCGGGGGGGTTAAAATTTTGGGTATAACAGATTGCCCCCCATCAACTTGTCTTTGTAATGAGAATGAAAAGACTGGTTGATGCTTAAGTGATGCCCCAAAATTTCTATTGAAAGTCTGTTGATTGTGCTGAGCTATTATGAGGCGCTAGCTACCGAGGGGAGAAGTCTAAACATGCCGGGCTATTATGAGGCGCCAACTACCTAAAAGAGGAGTCTAAATCTGTCGGGCTATTATGAGGTGTAGTATGTAATGAGATTGATGTGATGAGTGTGTGGAGGGCTTATGTGTGCCTAAATGGACGAATGTAAAGTAGGACTTATGGGTGCCTGATGAGTGTGAAATATGAATGGTTTTAGTGGTCTTTAATGCCTAATTTTTATACGCGCATTGATAATAATCCACACTTATCTTACGTTTTTCCTTCGGTTTGTTGTTTGTCAAGGCTTGATACCTTTTTCTATATTAAATGCAGAGAAAAGCCGAGGAAACAGTAGATTAACTCATAAGGGAAATGATGCGACAAACGGGGGTCGAATTGGAGTCAAAACGGTGAATTTAGAGGATTTTGAAGGTATGTCCGAGCTTGAGTCCGAACTTCAAAGCTCGGACGCAAGTCGAGAGTGCGTGTGCTATGCCTGATGGAATGTCCGAACTTCGGTCCGGACATCGAAGTTCGGACATGGGTCGAGATTCACAATGAGAAAAGTCGGAGTTCTGTCTTACGGTGTATGTCCGAACTTGTGTCCGAACATCCAAGTTCGGACACAAGTCGAGACTTCTGGGATTGGAGCGCTCAAAGCATTGTGTCCGAACATTGAAGGTCGGACCAATGTTCGGACACGACTAAAAGTTCAGCAGAAGTTCGGCGTTTTGAGGGGAGAAAGAGGAGAAAAATCTATTTAAGTGACCTAATCAGAAGAGAGGATCATCATTCATTACCTATCACCACATCACAACACTCTCATGCTGAAAAACAACGCTCCTTCCACTCATCCACACCATCGGCATCAGCTTCACCTTCAATCCCATTCATCAAGCATTCGATCAGCATTGAGGAGGAGCATCAGTAGAAGGAGTCAGTCCATCATCTTCAACCTTGCGCCTACAGCCATTGATTCTGGATAATCGTTCAACTCGAGGGTTTTTCTTCCTTTAGATGAATTCTATGTTGATTGTATTTACCTGCTTCTTTGCAATGTCTGGCTAGTAGGGATTAACTCTGGGTTAGGGTTGTTCGTAATGGATACAATGTAGTTAAGAATTCTGCAATTGATTATGAGACTGTAACGGATGTTTCCAGGTATGATTATCATTCATCTTCTCTATTAATTTCGTGAGTTTATAGAGTTGTTCTGCGAAACCTATCAGGATCAGACAAGGTGATTAATAGGGAGTTCGAATTTAATTATAATTCATCGTCTCTCTATTAGGGTTCATCTAGTTATAAAGAGTTGTTCTGCGATTACGCCTATGTCAACAGACAGGTGATTTAGATTGCGCATTAATTTTGGACTGATTGGGATTGGGGAAGATTAGTCGGATAGATAATCTTTTCTACAAACGTTACAATTCTTCGCGCTTATTCCGCCTATTGTGTTTTGTTGCCAACTGCTAGATTAGAGTTGACATGTTCTGATAGGTGAGCTCTTCAATGACTAGGATTTAGCACTGAAGA